>CATOQI010000101.1:12500-16497 GCA_951802705.1 Netelia virgata | reverse complement strand
TTCGAGGTTCGAGAATCATAGCCTGTCCAAGTTATTATTATATAGTGGATATACACAAATTAACGATTCCTTGGATTAAACGCCACTCCTACTGTTTTCTTTTTGTTATAGCGAAAGAAAATGTCTTCGGAGGAGGAAAGATCTCGTCGCGTGGACCATTTAAACGAATAATGCTCCGAAAACAAACAAACAAACAAATAATATCAGTTCTTTTTAACCGCATTCGGTGGCTGAATCGTTCATCGAACTCTATTCATTAACGTCGCGATATTTTTCTGCCAGTGGAGTTGACCCTAGAGCCGAGAGAATTCTTATTGTTCGTGATATCACGTCCCTATCTATATATATATATAAAACAGTTCCGTGACTGACCGACAGACGACGCACATACCAAACCGCCAAACGTAAAGGGTTGAAATTTTGGCAGTGCATTCCTACAATGACATGGATAACCGCTAAAAATAATTTTTTGAAATTCCATCCCTAAGGGGGTAAATTGGGACATATCTTATTTTTTTCGTATACAAAACAGTTCCGTGACATAGTGACAGACAATGCACAGACCAAATCCAAGTCATGAGTCCCACGCGAAGAAAGTCACGGCAATAACTATAACTTCATATATATATATATTTCCAAAAAAAAGTACATTAATGCAGAATCCCACGTGGATGAAGTCGCGGGTAAATGCTAGTATACGTATATATATATATATATTGCCGATCTGATATATATATATAATATATATATCAGATCGGCAAGTGTTCTTATAAGAGTAGCTTCGATTTACATTCTGTACACATTACGCATACATACTTACATGCGTATCTGTGTGTCTGTGTGTATGTTGCTGTAATATTGCGAATATATTGCGATACTCAAAGTGTTTACGTATAGGAAAAGACGTAGAATCTCGGGACGAAACTTTTTATCCTCTAATACAGTCGCGCGATAAGAATTTAATAAGCGTGTAACCGCGGCGTTGCTACAACGATCCCTACGAGAGTCTAAAGTTTCGCGGTATTCCGCAGCGCAGCAGCCCGAGCGCCCTCTAACGTTTTTCTCTCGGCGTCCGAGCGGTCTTTTTTGCACGGCGAAAGTGAGGGAAGGAAAGAAGGAGAGAGAGAGGGAAGAGAGCGGGAAAGGAAACGATAACCTTCGGTGCGCCAGCAGGATAATATATAAGCAGTAGCAAAGGAGCGACAGCAGTCTTGCGATATACACACACATACATATATATATATATACACACACATACATATATATATATATATTACTTAGATAGTAACATGCGATGGATATCCAGTGAGCCGACATGCCATCTTTTTATCCATCGCCGAAAAGCCTGAGGAGAATAATTAAATTTCACCGTTAATCCTGTATAATACCAGACGTCCGAGAGCTTCTGGGCAAGCCTGTGAGCTTATCGCCAGTGATCCGCGTTAACAGGCAGCACACACATACACACACATACTCAGTGCTTCATTGTAGCGGGCGAATGCATTTTATATTTCCATTTACCTCGATTTTTCTTCTTTTTTCTACCTCGACAAATAATCAAATCCTTCGACGAAAAAGATAGAAAGTAGACGCGAGGCTTATCGATATACAGTTTGAATGTAAATGGGATTAAGGTGTATTGGGACAAAAAAAGGGCTGATAAGATTCGCGTTTTATCACCCGGATGAAACGATCCCTTCGTGGAATATTTTCGAGATGGATACGCGAGTACGATCCCGTGATTTACGATTTTTCACGTTTATCGTGGTTTACGACGCGTAATTCGTGTATATAACGCTTGCGATCGAGACTATCGTGATGAAAAATCACAATTTTTAAAATTTGAGATATTTCTATATTGTAATTATTTATTCGTTTTTTTTTTCGTTTTGTTGTTTCCAGTCGATAATCAATAGAGGATGTGTCTTTTCCGAACGATTGATCGATCTCAATGCTTAATCGTCTTAATTTATTATGAAATACGAATTTCTTGGAAACTGCCGATATCGTGATAACTTTCGATGGTAGTGTTAGATCATGAGTTAATTCGATAGCGATGCGGTTAATTACGGCGAAAATCAATAATATCTCGTGCAATCACGAATTCGCAACGAATATTCATAATGAAAACATACTCGGTGTTACTCAAAATAGAAATGATGATTACATATGTGTATATAGAGAGACGTAAGCCCGAATGAATACGGAATTTTCAACGTTACAATTCAACGTTCGTACCTAGATTTATCCTATGATGTATATACGTGTAATCTTGGTTTGAACATATTTTAACGAATACGTTGAATCTATTTAATTGTATCTCGACATATCGGTTCCCCACTATGTTTCCAATCTTAAATATCACAACTTTAATATAGTTTCCATTTAATTTATTTTTCAGCATCTGAAAAATTTAATTAACTGCTACATATACACAAATATATGAATATATATATATATATATATATATATATATATAGGTATATAAGAAATATGAATGCATACATTATGAACGAGCTCGAATTCCTCGTCTAGCGAGGGGGCCAATTTGTTTCTCGCAGGGCGTAAAAGGCTCGAGAATGTTGTAAAATATTTTAATTGTAAATCCTCTCGACTTTAAATGATGTATATATATATATATAATATATATATATATCATCTCTCTATATATATGTAGAGATGGTAATAGTTCTCCTCTCGTCCCGTATCTTTAGAGCGAGTGTACGAGAGATTCGTTGCTGTAACGTATGCCTCTTTCTCTCTATCTCTTTTCTTCCTCTATACACAGAAATGTTCCTGCATTTCTGTCCATAGTCTTTTAGAAGGCCATATTGTTCGCAGTTATGCACCCAACTGTTTTCATTATCCTTACACCGATCGTTTCGCAAGTTTCTTGTGTAGCGATTCCGCGATATGAGCAAAGAAGAGAATCGGGCTGTCGCGTATACCATTCTATTATATATATATATATATATATATGTGTCTGTGTATGTGTGTATATACATATATGATAAACGTAGCAACTGTATAGCACTTTTGATAGCCAAGAGAAGGATTGTGCTTCGTGTCTAAGGATGTGTATATGAACGTCGAGGACATTCAAGATAACGTGCAAGTTTCGAGGCCTCCATACATAGTAGCTTTCCTCGTTACTTTCTCTCATAGAATCGCCCATATTGCGAAATTCTATGATCGCGATAGGACTGTCTTCTCAACGTTATTGTTTTCACACCCTTGAAATTTATACATTCGTTTTATATGAGATATTTGCGATTTAGCTTTCCTGTCGGTCGAACTGAGTGGAATAAAAGTTCAACCGTCGATTCCAACAAAATGGCGATATTCTGAAGGACTACGGGCGGGGAAAAGGAACCTAATATTTGTATTATATATCCGGGTTTTGATTAATTTACGGATTAAAAGTCGATGGAGGGTAACAAGTTTTCACTTTTTTTATATTTCACCTGGAAATTGCTCGTCAACAGATATAATGATATTACATTCGTGCTTTACGAATTTTCAAAATTCTAAATAAACAAATATCACAATTATTCACGTTCGTACGTTCGTTTCTTTTCGTTTACCATCGAGATATCGAAGTGTCTCAAACTCGACGGTCAAATATTTGTCGTCCTTGCGATCTTCGTCTTTGCCATCGTCTCCTCACGATTTTCTTCGTCTTTAGCATCTCTTTCCGTCTCCGTGCACATCTTTCACGCGGTAAGAAGCGCAAAATACGCAGGGACTTAGGTTGCTGGAGAAAAGAGGATTACGTGAGTAAGAGAGAGAGAGAGAGAGAGCGCGCGCGAGAGAGAGAGAGAGAGAGAGAGAGAGAGAGAGAGAGAGAGAGAGAGAGAGAGAGAAGGAGTGGAAAAGTGCCGAGGACGATGATCTTTTCGTGCGAGGTGGAAAATAAGAAAGCGAGCGAAAGAAACAGACACAGACACAGATAGATAGATAGATAGATAGATAGATAGATAGGCAGAGCGAGAGAGAG
>CATOQI010000101.1:0-10000 GCA_951802705.1 Netelia virgata | reverse complement strand
AAGCGAAAAATTCATTAGTGTCGAGAAGAATTCAAGAAACAAGATTTTTTTATTATATTTATTTTTAATTCGAGCTCTTATCTTTTTTGTAACTTTTTTTTTCTAATTTCAAACAAAAATACGATGTGAACGGTTCTTCTTATTGAAAAATTTAAACAACCGTATGTAGACGGATTCATTTTTTTATAAAAAAAAGTATGAGCAATTTCGGTGGTATTTCTTTTTTTCTTTTCTATTTAGACCAACACTTAGACCTCGAGCGACACGAATTGGAACAAAATCGCAGATGGTTGCCGAAAAACTCTTCAATGTCATCCGTTTTTACTTATATAGGTACATGGAGAAACTATGCAGGATATTGAAAACGTGAGAGATTCTAAGCTCTCTAGACACAAGCCTTAAGCATATATATATAGACTGTGAAATTATTCAGCTAATTAAAAAGTTAGGTTCTTCTAAGCTCATTAACTCTCTCATAACTGGAGGCGCGCCCCCATGATAGAAATTCGCGAAGCACGAGGGTGTTAAAACTTTCGAGGTCAAAATAAGATTCGCTATCGACAGTGCATCGAAAAATAATTAATAACCGTACAGCTAATTACTTTATATATTATTTTACTTTATTTTTATTTATTATTTTATTTTATTTTATTTATCTAACTATTTTACTTTGTTTTTATCCATTATTTTCCATTGCAAAAGTTTCCGTTTCAATGATTCGAATATCGAATCAAATAATTCAAAGTAGATCCGTAGCTCGACGATGACCCTGTCAACGTTGCATTCTCCGCTCGCATATCACTCGGTAGAACAATGAACGAGAATCTTGAGACTCGGTATTGTATTTCTCTCGAATGCACGAAGTTCCACGATTTCTTCCCCTAGACTCAGCCGTTGTGTATACGAGGGGGAAAAAAAACAAAAAATCGTAAAACATTTTCCCTTCCACTTTAATATAGGCGATATCCCCATCTCAATTTTCTTGTATTTTTTTTTCCTCTTTTTTTTTTCCTTTTTACTATTTTATCCCTTATTCTTTTTCATTTCATTTTTCGTTTCATTATTCCGTCGTGCAACAAAAATTGTTCAGATTGTCGGTACGGCGAGGAGCGATTGCGAAGGAGGGAAGGAACGAGAGCCTCGGGCTGTAATATATCCTTTCTCAGATGTGCCTTCCACATTTCTACCGCATCTTTCGCCATATTTTTTATTATTTCTTTTATTTCCTTCTACATAGATATATAAGGTACAATGTCCAAGAGACGATCTCGATCCCGAACACACGAAAACGCTTCACCCGTTCTCTTTCTCACCCCTCTGCACCGCCAACCTGCCACTTCCGGGTGTAATGATGAAGATCCCACCCGCGCCGGTGAGAATCCGAACGTGATGAGAATCGAGGTTGAAAAAAAATCATTTTCCCCGATATACTTTTGCCGAATCTTTGGCGAAATTGCAATCGGAACGAGATCCTTGATAAAACAGATTTTTGGCACATAAATAACTCTTTGCGGCGTGAGAAAACGACGCTTAATACGAATAACGATGACTCTCGTCTCGTCTTAACGATTTCTCGCATCCTGATAATCTTGCGTTATTGGCTGTATTTTTGAATTCCATAATTGCGCACGAGCTAACTCGTATTATTCGACGATATTGAGAATATCAAATTTCGTGGATTTGCCTGATCGTCGAGGCAAATTTATGCATCGCTCGCGTAACTCAACGAATCCTTAGGAATAATCATTATTAGAAACGTATTGATTTGGTTTTCTTTCGTCCATATAAGTAATATTCAATATTTTTTTTATACCGATAGAGAAATATCTCGATTTCTCTCTTTCCCGTGAACCCAAGTATAACCTCATAAAACACAAAGGTTTCACTGAGATTGAAATCGTAATGTTGTGGTGCTTCCTTGATGGTATAGTCGGTGGTTTTGGTATTGTGGTCATATATATATATATATATATTTATACCTATATACGTAGAAACATGTTCGTACAAATGTGTGACATCTACACGTTATAACCGATTTCGGTAGAGTATACGGTACGATCGTAGAGAGGACACCGTGCGTCACTACAGCGTGTCGTACAAAGTGCAACCACCGGTGGCGCTCGTGTCGAGGCGCAGAGCCACTCACGCTCGTATACCCGAACCTACGAGTAGAACAGACGCGATCGTCGATTCGATTCCCCTCTCCCGCGGTCGTTTTCACAACCGGCCATAACTTTTGGACAACGTGCGTTCTGTCGTAAACTAGATGTCTCATATGTACATACGTACGCAGCCCAGTTTGTATGCAGTGTGTAAATACGTGGCAGAGAGAGAGAGAGAGAGAGAACGACAGAGACTCGTAACAAATGCGTAACGGCAATAGAAGCGTTTATATAGTTATAATGTTATCGTTTTCTCTTTCTCCCGAATTCATTCTTATGTCACTGTCTTTCAAATTTCGTAGATCAGGATACGTCACGAAATTATTAATATATTTTGCAAATGTTAAAAACGTGTCTAGCGTCTTCTCGATGTGACTGTCCAGTAATCAATCGCTATACCAACATTTCCCGCAGAGTACGTTAAATAAAAATTTGTCGATTCGTTTTCATAAATTTTTGTTTTTATTATCGACCGATCCCACTCGCTTCCCTTCGTAAAATAATAATAACGGTTAACGAGTGAGCTCGCACGAGGGCCTAGAAAGAAATATCGTCGCGTTTATCGTCTCTGTACCCGAGACGTCAGCTCGGCCCGGGACTGAAAGTTTTTCATTTTTTTGTTTCTCTTACTTCTTTCGACCCCCCCCTCTCCCTCTTTCGTGTAGAAAATAAGCAACGCGGGGGGGGGGGGGGGGGGAAGAAACCGGGGAGAAACGAAACGAGCTTAAAGCCACGTGTACCGTACGTACCTGGCTATCTGTACGAGCGCCCTTTGCCGACGAAAGAAAAAGGCCGGAACAAAAAAAAATAAAAAATAAGGAGAAACGAGGAAAGGGACTTAAAAATTCGCACGCGAAAATAATATTTCGATGATATGCCGAGCTGTGTCACAGCTTGGTCGGAACGAGCAAAGGTCCCTCGTCCCGCGTCATACAAGATTGTTAAAACTCATACAGGTCTCCCTGTCCCTCTCTCTCTCTCTCTCTCTCTCTCTCTCTCTCTTCCTCTTTCTCTCTATCTTCCTCTTTCTTCTTTTCTTTCTCGTCGCGCCCTCTCGCTTTCTCCTTTTTCTTCCTCCCGGCTCTACGGCAGGGTAGATGTTGCTCAAGGAGTGGGGCAAGATTCTCGAGGTGGATACTGCAGAATGGGTTACAGGGGTTGCTATGAGGAGGTTGGAGTTGAGGGAGAAGGGAGGGGAGGGTGAGATGGGGGGTATAGAGAGGCTAGTAGCTGAAACAGCTGGCACATACTGGCGACAGCCCGCCCGTCACTAACTCAACCTGGATACACACGCGCCATGTGCGCCAGATACAAACTTCATTGATGTTGGGTGAAAAGAACGGAGTGAGATTTCCCACCCGCCCCTTCAACCCTTTCACCTCCTCACCCCTCGACAACTCCCTTTCAATGTGCTTATCCTTCTCGACTACGAGCGATATTTCGAATCTCATTCTTATTACTTTTATCAATCGAGATTTATAAATGACTTTGGGTTCGTGTCATTTTCATTAGCGATCTTGACCTCTTCTTATTTGAGCGAGGGATCCCTCTTCTCGGGGATTATATCGATCGTGCACAGCAACCAGCTGACTTACGACTTTTTAATTATTCTTCGATCGATAATGTTGTTATTTACGGGAAACGGTACGATTTGAAACTATCGAGGGAAGTTTTAACGAGTAGGACGAGTATTTTTTATTTTTAGTCGTACGAAAATATTTATTCGAAGAAATTCATAAATTTTTAATGATAATTTTGCTTGACAATAAAGAACGTTAAATTATTTTATAATCTCACGGGTCGGACCGAGTTTTCTCATAAATCGTACGTATACAAAAATAATCGAATATTTCAGAAATATTTTGGTGAAAAGTAGCGCGGGTGTGGAAATTATTTTTCAGCCAAAGACACATCTTAAATTTTACAGTAGAATATTTCTTCATATTTTTCGTCACATAAGAGTGATTGACATCGTGGAAATTTTATCTCTAAACGTGTATGTCAAAATGTAGAGTAGAGAAAACTCTGGGCGAGAGAGAGAGAAAGAGTGAGACGGTGAGATGGAGAGAAGGAGAGAGGTTGTTGAATAAGGACGCCTTGAAGAGAAAACGTACGGGAAGAGAGACGTGAGGAAGTAGAAATAGTCGTTGAAGGTACGCCGCAATTTTTCATCCACGCCGCGTCCGAACTATCTCTTTCTCTCTCTCTCTCTCCCTCCCTGTCTTTTTCTGCGCGCGTGCGTTTGCCTTCGCGTTTGCCGCACGCGATTTCAAGAAAAATTGTTGGGGGTGGTACGGAAAAGTCAGAGAAGTTGACGCGTTCAGAGTGGAGAGTAGATCAAGTAGAGAGAGAGCGAGAGAGAGAGAGAGAGAGGTAAGAGAAAGAGAGAGAAGTAAGAGAGAGAGAGAGAGGAGAAAAGGTTCAGACACGTATTGCGGAGTTTTCTCCTCGTGGACCAACGTGAGCGTCTTCTCGAACTGAAAATGCGCATCACTCTTTGGTCTCTCGTTCTACATGACGATGTATGGACCACCAGTGGAAAGGACCTCGAAGTTCCGACGAGACTCGCCGGATATCTCGCGTACGAACTTCATTCCTTGACTGCGGCTGGGAATTTTCGTTTCCCGTTATCGGTTCTTCTTTTTTCCTTGTTTATTTTTTACCAAACGTCGGACACGTGAAGGAAGTCCCGACTTTCGGTTTAATCCGAGTATCGCACTCAGATTTATCGCGAATGCGATAAATACCAGAAGCGAAAACTTTTGGATTTCCGTCTTTTTTCGCGAAGAAGAAAATTTTCGCTTTAGGACTGAAAAAACAATGGGGCATTGTTTTAAACGATAAGAACGAATGAAAACAAAATCGCCCCATTCATTGAAATTAAACAAATCGAAGGTGTAACGAGGTAATTCGTAAATTGCACCGAAACATTTATTTTTTCTTATATTACCATCGAACTTTTTTCGACCGAAAAGAAAATTTCTTCGCGTCGAATAAAATCATCCGTACTACTGTCGATCGTTTCTTCGTTTCGGAAAAATTCTCGAACGCGAGCGCGATGGAAAGAAGTACAAGAAAAAAACGAGATGGGTCAAAGAGAGTTCGAAACACGATAAAGAATACGACACGTCTCGGACGTGTCCAGTGGTGTACCCTGTTCTTTCGCAGAGGAGCCCTTTCATAACAGTATGGGCAATTTATGATTTCATCGAAAGTAGGAAAAAAGTGTTTTCCACGCTACGGTCATTTCGAGAAAAAGAGACGAATACGTCGAACTGAAATAAATTTTATACTCTTAAAAAGAACCAAAATCCATCTTTCCCACCTTGAATGTCCAACAGTCAAATAATTTTTTTCTGCGCTCGATACGTCGACGCATCGTTATAAATAACGTGTCCAAAATTAAAGAGGATTATATTCGATCTGAAAACAAACTGTATATATATAGCTTATTTTTTCTATATATATTTATAGAATTAATCTAAATTCCGTATAAAGCACGAGCTCAAAGTTACAAGACTTCATCGAAAATCGAAGATATCGTATTATACAAACGCGAAGAGCACACCGACGTCCGACATCGCGCTAGCGGTACGTCCGATGATTTGTACAAAAGTGAGCCGAGAGAGGGCGCTGGCGTCGTTCACGGCCGGAAAGAAGTAGTAGTGGCACACGTGCGCGCATGGTGCCTCACCTCGGCAACCTTTCATAGTTTATAGCCATTATTACTATCGCGTGTGCGCCCAATCGGCGATTTTCACGAGATGCAGGAGCCCGAGAAGGGAAGTCCGGGGAGAATACTGGTGGATGGCGAAGAGAATCGAGAGTCGGAGAGGGCAGAGTATGGTAGTTTTCCTCGGGAATCGAGTTGTCGTTTCGTCGTCGTCGTCGTCGTCGTCGTCGTCTTCGTCGTCGTTGGCCGGATATGAGAGTGTATACTCTTCTATTACCGTTTCCAACGATCCACCTTACCTTACCTATACACACATACACACACACACACACACACACAGAAACGCTCACATAGTAACGCAACGTTTAGTATCGGCGAGTATATACGCAAGTACATATGGCAGTGACCCAAAGCATCTTGCACGACGGTTCTATATCTAGTTGACTCTCCTCGACTACCTGTATCGAATCTATCGTAACCCAATTTCATCGTGCGCGGAAAATCGAGTCAGCAGTTTTTATACTTATATATGTAATGTGCTCGCGTAGCGCGACGAAACATAGCGAGGGGAGAGAGAGAGAGAGAGAGAGAGAGAGAGAGAGAGAGAGAGAGAGGGGGTTGGGAATGACTGTGAGGTGCCAGGGCGGAGCGGCACGGTAGGGGAAAGAAAAGAGGGAGGGGGGAAGCGGTGAACCGATAAGAAAAGAAAAAAGGGGATAATTAGCGATCTTCTTACACGAAATTCTTTGATTTTAATATTGCAAGGAATACCTAAGAATCGTTCGAATCATTCGATACTTACTTTTGCTCGAACGTAATTCATTCAATTTTGTATTAAATTTATCTCGTTGACGAATTATGTTTCGGTTTAAAAAGTAATTCTTTGGCCTTTTGAGGATATGTGTAACTCTGTGTTATTTCAAAGAATGCGAGAAGATTGCCGGAAATTCGAGACGTTCGAAACGCCGCAAAGACCGCACGGCCATGGAACCAACGACGACTACTGCGATGCGCACGCGGGGCCAGTTTTCTTTCTTTTTTACGAGGCTGTCTGTTTTCTGGTACTACTTTTTTTTTTCGTCTTGTTTGCCGTACCGACCGCACGTCTGTTTACATTGCTCTTTACGTATGTAAATTACCAAATGGTTTCGCGCAGCAGCTTTTCTGGAGGCACGCCGTGGTTATGTATATATATATATATATATATATATATATATATATGTATATGCCGGCGCGTGGAACCGCGAGCGCAATATACCACGTAGGAAAAGCTCAAAGAAAAACGAGGCCAGAAGGGAGAATGCGAGCTCGCGCATGAACGGACCGTTGTGGCAGTGAACATTTGTCGATAGAAATAAACAATAAAAACGAAAATTATAAAACATTAAATATTCACTTGGGTAAAAATTAAAATATTTCGAACGAAATATCGATCATCGATCGAGTAAAAACGGGACCTAGCAAACATTCGTCTCAAGCGTCATCGAAAATATTATCGCGAATTGTAGCAAAAATAAAATTTGAAAATTCGTTAATAAACAATTAACTTTCGTACGTTTTACTAGTCTATTCGAGAACGAGTTTTAATAATAACGATCATAATAATTATAATTTACCAAATATAAATATGGAGATTGGAATAATTCAAGATTTTTTATGGGCGAATTATTTTTTTCTGATTTTTTCATCAATTTTTGTAATGTTTATACGCCTCGTGGGAATACACACCGGTATACGTGTGGGTACAGCCATCAGAAATTTTATAAATAGATAAGCGTGGTAGAATTTGCGGCGAGCGGACGAAGACCGGACGATGTCCAGACATTTCTCGTATGTATATATATATGTATATATAATACGTATGTGTTTTCATGTCGTACCGGAAACTGGCGTGGCCGGTACGGTGTTCAAGTGTCCCTAGAGACGATAATATTCAGAAACTAGACGCGGTTCTCGACGGTCTCTTGTACCTCCTCTCTCCTTCTCTCTCTCTTTCTCTCTCTCTTTCTCTCTCTATCTCTCTCTATCCCTCTTTCTCTCCTTCTCACTCTGCATCTCCTTCTCTTCCTCGTTCTATTGCGGTCCGGTTGAGAGAACGCCGCAAGGGGGTGAGCAAAGGGGTTGGGTTCGGGAGAAGGAAGGATCCGTCGTGCTGAACAGCATGCAGGGAGGGTTGGGGTTTGGGGGTTGGGGGCTGGAGGTTGGGCAGAGGGGTAACGTTATCGCGTCTCTGGACTCCTAATTGCAGCGGGACCGTGAGCAATTCCGAGAGCGAGCGAAACGAATAGAAAGTGTGAGTAAAAAAAAAACGAAGAAAGAATGAAGAAGAAGAAGAAGAAGATGAAAAAATGAAGGAAAAAAAAGAAACGACATAGAAACGAATCTTGCGAATTGTATATTCTCAAAAGTATATAAGTTGAAGAGGAAATCTTGGAGCGTGGAAGAAAAAGAGAGTTTGCGTGACGGATGGCGAGTGTTGGTGGTGGTCGGGGTAAAGAGCCGACCAGCAGTTACCTTTACAGCGTACCGAAGTGGATAATCGTTTCTTTCCCTTCTCGTTAATATATTTCATCTTCTTCTTTCTCGCTCACTCCTCAGTTCTCTCTCTCTCTATCTCTCTCTTTCTCTTTCTCTCTCACTTTCTTCTTACTCTTTTGAAAATTTTGATTCAACTTCGAATAGCATTTTCGACGAATGTTATTACCCTCCGATCGTCCATTCAACATCGTTCTCATATCGCTGTGCGAGAGATGAAATTTCTGACTCGATAACGACGCGATTATCGTTGTTAACAAAATATAGAAGAATATGTTGGATTACACGTGATAATTATTTTTAATATAAATTCGATAATGATTAAAATTGTTAATCCTTGTAACGGCGAGAGAGACACAGAGAGAGAGAGAGAGAGAGAGAGAAAGAGAAATAGAGACGGAGGGGGTTGGACACGGTGACACCGGTAGGCGATTATATAATGTATAATCAATTTTTGAATCTTGTAATTAATAATAATGACTTGAATATATATTATTGCCGATATTTTATTCATTATAACGTAAACGTTGAGAGAATTTACGAAAAAAACAATGTATTTGAAAGATTGTATCGATTAAAAAATTCACACACGTTTCTGAAATTAATGAAATTACAAAAACAAAATCTTAATTTTTTCCTTATTTTATATTATATTTTATAAAAGAGTATTTATGTTTTCGAGGAAAACCCTTGAATTCCGTAGCACGGGATTCCTCCTCCTGTCGGATCTCGCGGTCGTGGCCACCTCGAGTTTGCGCGTTTCCATCGTTTTCTCTCGCCTCCTACTTTGCGCTACTTCGCTCGTTCGAGGAATATACACTCGGTCCGTTTCGCGAGTGCGAGGACCATCAGGATCGTCGAACAGTTTACCGGCATCAACCGGTGCACACGGTTCTCCCCGAAAATCCGGAACTGCCTCTATCGCGAATGCGAATTTCAAACTCACCTTACGTTTTCGTGTCACGTGCGCGTATAATTTTTACAGAATTAAAGAAGTAAACGGTATAAAAAAAAAAGAAAAAAAAAAGAAGAAAATAGGAATAAAAAGAAAACGAACGATAAAAAAATCTCTCGACTCGTCGATCACGACGTATAATCTCCCATGTGAATAATCGCGACAATAATTCGGTGAAAGAGTCGAATATGACTTCGTACTTTTCTTCGTACGTTCCGTCTTCTTCGTCTTTCGAAGCTCGTTGGTCGTCTCCTCGTTTCACGCTTCAAGCACGTTCGACTCACGTGAGTTTTTTTGTTTTATTTTCATGACAATATTTTACGAGAGAAATCGTTCGGTACAAATTTCAACTCGATTGAAATACTACGAAGAAAATCGTGGTTGATTAAAGCGTTTTCCGACGCGATTTTTATCGCGGCTTGGCAATTAGTTTGCCTTCGTGTGTTTTTTTTTTTTTCATAGAATTCGTCTATCGAATAATCACGTTGCACTATTATTTTTATCAACGATGCATCGTGTATACGTATATTAGAATTAAAAACTTTCTTAATTGCCTATTTTTTTTCCACTCGACGAACAATAAGCCCTCGTTTTTACGTGTGTGTTATGTTCGCACGTGCGCACTCTCGCTCGCTCTCTCTCTCTCTCTCTCTCTCTCTCTCTCTCTCTCTCTCT
>CATOQI010000100.1:20000-27500 GCA_951802705.1 Netelia virgata | reverse complement strand
TTTTTTTTTTTTTTTTTTTTTTTTTTTTTTTTTTTTATTCTCCGTCCCGTTCAACAGCCGGATCCTATCGATATTCATTCTCGAACTCCCCGCGGGACACGGGTCCGCTCTTCAATTCTCGACCCCGATCGGTCCACGCCTCGTTTCATGCCCTCGATCGGTCCACGGGCAAAATTCCACGCCCGATCGGTCCACGCGTCCGAGCAATACTATAGACGACGCGAGCGGCGTTGGACTTGTAATTTTTTTTTTTTTTTTTTTTTTTTTTTTTTTTTTTTTTTTTATTCTCCGTCCCGTTCAACAGCCGGATCCTATCGATATTCATTCTCGAACTCCCCGCGGGACACGGGTCCGCTCTTCAATTCTCGACCCCGATCGGTCCACGCCTCGTTTCATGCCCTCGATCGGTCCACGGGCAAAATTCCACGCCCGATCGGTCCACGCGTCCGAGCAATACTATAGACGACGCGAGCGGCGTTGGACTTGTAATTTTTTTTTTTTTTTTTTTTTTTTTTTTTTTTTTTTTTTTTATTCTCCGTCCCGTTCAACAGCCGGATCCTATCGATATTCATTCTCGAACTCCCCGCGGGACACGGGTCCGCTCTTCAATTCTCGACCCCGATCGGTCCACGCCTCGTTTCATGCCCTCGATCGGTCCACGGGCAAAATTCCACGCCCGATCGGTCCACGCGTCCGAGCAATACTATAGACGACGCGAGCGGCGTTGGACTTGTAATTTTTTTTTTTTTTTTTTTTTTTTTTTTTTTTTTTTTTTTTTTATTCTCCGTCCCGTTCAACAGCCGGATCCTGTCGATATTCATTCTCGAACTCCCCGCGGGACACGGGTCCGCTCTTCAATTCTCGACCCCGATCGGTCCACGCCTCGTTTCATGCCCTCGATCGGTCCACGGGCAAAATTCCACGCCCGATCGGTCCACGCGTCCGAGCAATACTATAGACGACGCGAGCGGCGTTGGACTTGTAATTTTTTTTTTTTTTTTTTTTTTTTTTTTTTTTTTTTTTTTTTATTCTCCGTCCCGTTCAACAGCCGGATCCTGTCGATATTCATTCTCGAACTCCCCGCGGGACACGGGTCCGCTCTTCAATTCTCGACCCCGATCGGTCCACGCCTCGTTTCATGCCCTCGATCGGTCCACGGGCAAAATTCCACGCCCGATCGGTCCACGCGTCCGAGCAATACTATAGACGACGCGAGCGGCGTTGGACTTGTAATTTTTTTTTTTTTTTTTTTTTTTTTTTTTTTTTTTTTTTTATTCTCCGTCCCGTTCAACAGCCGGATCCTATCGATATTCATTCTCGAACTCCCCGCGGGACACGGGTCCGCTCTTCAATTCTCGACCCCGATCGGTCCACGCCTCGTTTCATGCCCTCGATCGGTCCACGGGCAAAATTCCACGCCCGATCGGTCCACGCGTCCGAGCAATACTATAGACGACGCGAGCGGCGTTGGACTTGTAATTTTTTTTTTTTTTTTTTTTTTTTTTTTTTTTTTTTTTTTATTCTCCGTCCCGTTCAACAGCCGGATCCTGTCGATATTCATTCTCGAACTCCCCGCGGGACACGGGTCCGCTCTTCAATTCTCGACCCCGATCGGTCCACGCCTCGTTTCATGCCCTCGATCGGTCCACGGGCAAAATTCCACGCCCGATCGGTCCACGCGTCCGAGCAATACTATAGACGACGCGAGCGGCGTTGGACTTGTAATTTTTTTTTTTTTTTTTTTTTTTTTTTTTTTTTTTTTTTTTATTCTCCGTCCCGTTCAACAGCCGGATCCTATCGATATTCATTCTCGAACTCCCCGCGGGACACGGGTCCGCTCTTCAATTCTCGACCCCGATCGGTCCACGCCTCGTTTCATGCCCTCGATCGGTCCACGGGCAAAATTCCACGCCCGATCGGTCCACGCGTCCGAGCAATACTATAGACGACGCGAGCGGCGTTGGACTTGTAATTTTTTTTTTTTTTTTTTTTTTTTTTTTTTTTTTTTTTTTTATTCTCCGTCCCGTTCAACAGCCGGATCCTATCGATATTCATTCTCGAACTCCCCGCGGGACACGGGTCCGCTCTTCAATTCTCGACCCCGATCGGTCCACGCCTCGTTTCATGCCCTCGATCGGTCCACGGGCAAAATTCCACGCCCGATCGGTCCACGCGTCCGAGCAATACTATAGACGACGCGAGCGGCGTTGGACTTGTAATTTTTTTTTTTTTTTTTTTTTTTTTTTTTTTTTTTTTTTTTTATTCTCCGTCCCGTTCAACAGCCGGATCCTGTCGATATTCATTCTCGAACTCCCCGCGGGACACGGGTCCGCTCTTCAATTCTCGACCCCGATCGGTCCACGCCTCGTTTCATGCCCTCGATCGGTCCACGGGCAAAATTCCACGCCCGATCGGTCCACGCGTCCGAGCAATACTATAGACGACGCGAGCGGCGTTGGACTTGTAATTTTTTTTTTTTTTTTTTTTTTTTTTTTTTTTTTTTTTTTATTCTCCGTCCCGTTCAACAGCCGGATCCTATCGATATTCATTCTCGAACTCCCCGCGGGACACGGGTCCGCTCTTCAATTCTCGACCCCGATCGGTCCACGCCTCGTTTCATGCCCTCGATCGGTCCACGGGCAAAATTCCACGCCCGATCGGTCCACGCGTCCGAGCAATACTATAGACGACGCGAGCGGCGTTGGACTTGTAATTTTTTTTTTTTTTTTTTTTTTTTTTTTTTTTTTTTTTTTATTCTCCGTCCCGTTCAACAGCCGGATCCTGTCGATATTCATTCTCGAACTCCCCGCGGGACACGGGTCCGCTCTTCAATTCTCGACCCCGATCGGTCCACGCCTCGTTTCATGCCCTCGATCGGTCCACGGGCAAAATTCCACGCCCGATCGGTCCACGCGTCCGAGCAATACTATAGACGACGCGAGCGGCGTTGGACTTGTAATTTTTTTTTTTTTTTTTTTTTTTTTTTTTTTTTTTTTTTTATTCTCCGTCCCGTTCAACAGCCGGATCCTATCGATATTCATTCTCGAACTCCCCGCGGGACACGGGTCCGCTCTTCAATTCTCGACCCCGATCGGTCCACGCCTCGTTTCATGCCCTCGATCGGTCCACGGGCAAAATTCCACGCCCGATCGGTCCACGCGTCCGAGCAATACTATAGACGACGCGAGCGGCGTTGGACTTGTAATTTTTTTTTTTTTTTTTTTTTTTTTTTTTTTTTTTTTTTTTTTATTCTCCGTCCCGTTCAACAGCCGGATCCTGTCGATATTCATTCTCGAACTCCCCGCGGGACACGGGTCCGCTCTTCAATTCTCGACCCCGATCGGTCCACGCCTCGTTTCATGCCCTCGATCGGTCCACGGGCAAAATTCCACGCCCGATCGGTCCACGCGTCCGAGCAATACTATAGACGACGCGAGCGGCGTTGGACTTGTAATTTTTTTTTTTTTTTTTTTTTTTTTTTTTTTTTTTTTTTTTATTCTCCGTCCCGTTCAACAGCCGGATCCTATCGATATTCATTCTCGAACTCCCCGCGGGACACGGGTCCGCTCTTCAATTCTCGACCCCGATCGGTCCACGCCTCGTTTCATGCCCTCGATCGGTCCACGGGCAAAATTCCACGCCCGATCGGTCCACGCGTCCGAGCAATACTATAGACGACGCGAGCGGCGTTGGACTTGTAATTTTTTTTTTTTTTTTTTTTTTTTTTTTTTTTTTTTTTTTATTCTCCGTCCCGTTCAACAGCCGGATCCTATCGATATTCATTCTCGAACTCCCCGCGGGACACGGGTCCGCTCTTCAATTCTCGACCCCGATCGGTCCACGCCTCGTTTCATGCCCTCGATCGGTCCACGGGCAAAATTCCACGCCCGATCGGTCCACGCGTCCGAGCAATACTATAGACGACGCGAGCGGCGTTGGACTTGTAATTTTTTTTTTTTTTTTTTTTTTTTTTTTTTTTTTTTTTTTTTTATTCTCCGTCCCGTTCAACAGCCGGATCCTGTCGATATTCATTCTCGAACTCCCCGCGGGACACGGGTCCGCTCTTCAATTCTCGACCCCGATCGGTCCACGCCTCGTTTCATGCCCTCGATCGGTCCACGGGCAAAATTCCACGCCCGATCGGTCCACGCGTCCGAGCAATACTATAGACGACGCGAGCGGCGTTGGACTTGTAATTTTTTTTTTTTTTTTTTTTTTTTTTTTTTTTTTTTTTTTTATTCTCCGTCCCGTTCAACAGCCGGATCCTATCGATATTCATTCTCGAACTCCCCGCGGGACACGGGTCCGCTCTTCAATTCTCGACCCCGATCGGTCCACGCCTCGTTTCATGCCCTCGATCGGTCCACGGGCGAAATTCCACGCCCGATCGGTCCACGCGTCCGAGCAATACTATAGACGACGCGAGCGGCGTTGGACTTGTAATTTTTTTTTTTTTTTTTTTTTTTTTTTTTTTTTTTTTTTATTCTCCGTCCCGTTCAACAGCCGGATCCTGTCGATATTCATTCTCGAACTCCCCGCGGGACACGGGTCCGCTCTTCAATTCTCGACCCCGATCGGTCCACGCCTCGTTTCATGCCCTCGATCGGTCCACGGGCAAAATTCCACGCCCGATCGGTCCACGCGTCCGAGCAATACTATAGACGACGCGAGCGGCGTTGGACTTGTAATTTTTTTTTTTTTTTTTTTTTTTTTTTTTTTTTTTTTTTTTATTCTCCGTCCCGTTCAACAGCCGGATCCTATCGATATTCATTCTCGAACTCCCCGCGGGACACGGGTCCGCTCTTCAATTCTCGACCCCGATCGGTCCACGCCTCGTTTCATGCCCTCGATCGGTCCACGGGCAAAATTCCACGCCCGATCGGTCCACGCGTCCGAGCAATACTATAGACGACGCGAGCGGCGTTGGACTTGTAATTTTTTTTTTTTTTTTTTTTTTTTTTTTTTTTTTTTTTTTTATTCTCCGTCCCGTTCAACAGCCGGATCCTATCGATATTCATTCTCGAACTCCCCGCGGGACACGGGTCCGCTCTTCAATTCTCGACCCCGATCGGTCCACGCCTCGTTTCATGCCCTCGATCGGTCCACGGGCAAAATTCCACGCCCGATCGGTCCACGCGTCCGAGCAATACTATAGACGACGCGAGCGGCGTTGGACTTGTAATTTTTTTTTTTTTTTTTTTTTTTTTTTTTTTTTTTTTTTTTTATTCTCCGTCCCGTTCAACAGCCGGATCCTGTCGATATTCATTCTCGAACTCCCCGCGGGACACGGGTCCGCTCTTCAATTCTCGACCCCGATCGGTCCACGCCTCGTTTCATGCCCTCGATCGGTCCACGGGCAAAATTCCACGCCCGATCGGTCCACGCGTCCGAGCAATACTATAGACGACGCGAGCGGCGTTGGACTTGTAATTTTTTTTTTTTTTTTTTTTTTTTTTTTTTTTTTTTTTTTATTCTCCGTCCCGTTCAACAGCCGGATCCTATCGATATTCATTCTCGAACTCCCCGCGGGACACGGGTCCGCTCTTCAATTCTCGACCCCGATCGGTCCACGCCTCGTTTCATGCCCTCGATCGGTCCACGGGCAAAATTCCACGCCCGATCGGTCCACGCGTCCGAGCAATACTATAGACGACGCGAGCGGCGTTGGACTTGTAATTTTTTTTTTTTTTTTTTTTTTTTTTTTTTTTTTTTTTTTATTCTCCGTCCCGTTCAACAGCCGGATCCTGTCGATATTCATTCTCGAACTCCCCGCGGGACACGGGTCCGCTCTTCAATTCTCGACCCCGATCGGTCCACGCCTCGTTTCATGCCCTCGATCGGTCCACGGGCAAAATTCCACGCCCGATCGGTCCACGCGTCCGAGCAATACTATAGACGACGCGAGCGGCGTTGGACTTGTAATTTTTTTTTTTTTTTTTTTTTTTTTTTTTTTTTTTTTTTTATTCTCCGTCCCGTTCAACAGCCGGATCCTATCGATATTCATTCTCGAACTCCCCGCGGGACACGGGTCCGCTCTTCAATTCTCGACCCCGATCGGTCCACGCCTCGTTTCATGCCCTCGATCGGTCCACGGGCAAAATTCCACGCCCGATCGGTCCACGCGTCCGAGCAATACTATAGACGACGCGAGCGGCGTTGGACTTGTAATTTTTTTTTTTTTTTTTTTTTTTTTTTTTTTTTTTTTTTTTTTTATTCTCCGTCCCGTTCAACAGCCGGATCCTGTCGATATTCATTCTCGAACTCCCCGCGGGACACGGGTCCGCTCTTCAATTCTCGACCCCGATCGGTCCACGCCTCGTTTCATGCCCTCGATCGGTCCACGGGCAAAATTCCACGCCCGATCGGTCCACGCGTCCGAGCAATACTATAGACGACGCGAGCGGCGTTGGACTTGTAATTTTTTTTTTTTTTTTTTTTTTTTTTTTTTTTTTTTTTTTTATTCTCCGTCCCGTTCAACAGCCGGATCCTATCGATATTCATTCTCGAACTCCCCGCGGGACACGGGTCCGCTCTTCAATTCTCGACCCCGATCGGTCCACGCCTCGTTTCATGCCCTCGATCGGTCCACGGGCGAAATTCCACGCCCGATCGGTCCACGCGTCCGAGCAATACTATAGACGACGCGAGCGGCGTTGGACTTGTAATTTTTTTTTTTTTTTTTTTTTTTTTTTTTTTTTTTTTTTTATTCTCCGTCCCGTTCAACAGCCGGATCCTGTCGATATTCATTCTCGAACTCCCCGCGGGACACGGGTCCGCTCTTCAATTCTCGACCCCGATCGGTCCACGCCTCGTTTCATGCCCTCGATCGGTCCACGGGCAAAATTCCACGCCCGATCGGTCCACGCGTCCGAGCAATACTATAGACGACGCGAGCGGCGTTGGACTTGTAATTTTTTTTTTTTTTTTTTTTTTTTTTTTTTTTTTTTTTTTATTCTCCGTCCCGTTCAACAGCCGGATCCTATCGATATTCATTCTCGAACTCCCCGCGGGACACGGGTCCGCTCTTCAATTCTCGACCCCGATCGGTCCACGCCTCGTTTCATGCCCTCGATCGGTCCACGGGCAAAATTCCACGCCCGATCGGTCCACGCGTCCGAGCAATACTATAGACGACGCGAGCGGCGTTGGACTTGTAATTTTTTTTTTTTTTTTTTTTTTTTTTTTTTTTTTTTTTTTTTTATTCTCCGTCCCGTTCAACAGCCGGATCCTGTCGATATTCATTCTCGAACTCCCCGCGGGACACGGGTCCGCTCTTCAATTCTCGACCCCGATCGGTCCACGCCTCGTTTCATGCCCTCGATCGGTCCACGGGCAAAATTCCACGCCCGATCGGTCCACGCGTCCGAGCAATACTATAGACGACGCGAGCGGCGTTGGACTTGTAATTTTTTTTTTTTTTTTTTTTTTTTTTTTTTTTTTTTTTTTTATTCTCCGTCCCGTTCAACAGCCGGATCCTATCGATATTCATTCTCGAACTCC
>CATOQI010000100.1:0-7500 GCA_951802705.1 Netelia virgata | reverse complement strand
CTCGAACTCCCCGCGGGACACGGGTCCGCTCTTCAATTCTCGACCCCGATCGGTCCACGCCTCGTTTCATGCCCTCGATCGGTCCACGGGCAAAATTCCACGCCCGATCGGTCCACGCGTCCGAGCAATACTATAGACGACGCGAGCGGCGTTGGACTTGTAATTTTTTTTTTTTTTTTTTTTTTTTTTTTTTTTTTTTTTTTATTCTCCGTCCCGTTCAACAGCCGGATCCTATCGATATTCATTCTCGAACTCCCCGCGGGGACACGGGTCCGCTCTTCAATTCTCGACCCCGATCGGTCCACGCCTCGTTTCATGCCCTCGATCGGTCCACGGGCAAAAATTCCACGCCCGATCGGTCCACGCGTCCGAGCAATACTATAGACGACGCGAGCGGCGTTGGACTTGTAATTTTTTTTTTTTTTTTTTTTTTTTTTTTTTTTTTTTTTTTTTTATTCTCCGTCCCGTTCAACAGCCGGATCCTGTCGATATTCATTCTCGAACTCCCCGCGGGACACGGTCCGCTCTTCAATTCTCGACCCCGATCGGTCCACGCCTCGTTTCATGCCCTCGATCGGTCCACGGGCAAAATTCCACGCCCGATCGGTCCACGCGTCGAGCAATACTATAGACGACGCGAGCGGCGTTGGACTTGTAATTTTTTTTTTTTTTTTTTTTTTTTTTTTTTTTTTTTTTTTTTATTCTCCGTCCCGTTCAACAGCCGGATCCTATCGATATTCATTCTCGAACTCCCCGCGGGACACGGGTCCGCTCTTCAATTCTCGACCCCGATCGGTCCACGCCTCGTTTCATGCCCTCGATCGGTCCACGGGCAAAATTCCACGCCCGATCGGTCCACGCGTCCGAGCATACTATAGACGACGCGAGCGGCGTTGGACTTGTAATTTTTTTTTTTTTTTTTTTTTTTTTTTTTTTTTTTTTTTTTTTATTCTCCGTCCCGTTCAACAGCCGGATCCTGTCGATATTCATTCTCGAACTCCCGCGGGACACGGGTCCGCTCTTCAATTCTCGACCCCGATCGGTCCACGCCTCGTTTCATGCCCTCGATCGGTCCACGGGCAAAATTCCACGCCCGATCGGTCCACGCGTCCGAGCAATACTATAGACGACGCGAGCGGCGTTGGACTTGTAATTTTTTTTTTTTTTTTTTTTTTTTTTTTTTTTTTTTTTTATTCTCCGTCCCGTTCAACAGCCGGATCCTGTCGATATTCATTCTCGAACTCCCGCGGGACACGGGTCCGCTCTTCAATTCTCGACCCCGATCGGTCCACGCCTCGTTTCATGCCCTCGATCGGTCCACGGGCAAAATTCCACGCCCGATCGGTCCACGCGTCCGAGCAATACTATAGACGACGCGAGCGGCGTTGGACTTGTAATTTTTTTTTTTTTTTTTTTTTTTTTTTTTTTTTTTTTTTATTCTCCGTCCCGTTCAACAGCCGGATCCTATCGATATTCATTCTCGAACTCCCCGCGGGACACGGGTCCGCTCTTCAATTCTCGACCCCGATCGGTCCACGCCTCGTTTCATGCCCTCGATCGGTCCACGGGCAAAATTCCACGCCCGATCGGTCCACGCGTCCGAGCAATACTATAGACGACGCGAGCGGCGTTGGACTTGTAATTTTTTTTTTTTTTTTTTTTTTTTTTTTTTTTTTTTTTTTATTCTCCGTCCCGTTCAACAGCCGGATCCTGTCGATATTCATTCTCGAACTCCCGCGGGACACGGGTCCGCTCTTCAATTCTCGACCCCGATCGGTCCACGCCTCGTTTCATGCCCTCGATCGGTCCACGGGCAAAATTCCACGCCCGATCGGTCCACGCGTCCGAGCAATACTATAGACGACGCGAGCGGCGTTGGACTTGTAATTTTTTTTTTTTTTTTTTTTTTTTTTTTTTTTTTTTTTTTTATTCTCCGTCCCGTTCAACAGCCGGATCCTATCGATATTCATTCTCGAACTCCCCGCGGGACACGGGTCCGCTCTTCAATTCTCGACCCCGATCGGTCCACGCCTCGTTTCATGCCCTCGATCGGTCCACGGGCAAAATTCCCACGCCCGATCGGTCCACGCGTCCGAGCAATACTATAGACGACGCGAGCGGCGTTGGACTTGTAATTTTTTTTTTTTTTTTTTTTTTTTTTTTTTTTTTTTTTTTATTCTCCGTCCCGTTCAACAGCCGGATCCTATCGATATTCATTCTCGAACTCCCCGCGGGACACGGGTCCGCTCTTCAATTCTCGACCCCGATCGGTCCACGCTCGTTTCCATGCCCTCGATCGGTCCACGGGGCAAAATTCCACGCCCGATCGGTCCACGCGTCCGAGCAATACTATAGACGACGCGAGCGGCGTTGGACTTGTAATTTTTTTTTTTTTTTTTTTTTTTTTTTTTTTTTTTTTTTTTTATTCTCCGTCCCGTTCAACAGCCGGATCCTATCGATATTCATTCTCGAACTCCCCGCGGGACACGGGTCGCTCTTCAATTCTCGACCCCGATCGGTCCACGCCTCGTTTCATGCCCTCGATCGGTCCACGGGCAAAATTCCACGCCCGATCGGTCCACGCGTCCGAGCAATACTATAGACGACGCGAGCGGCGTTGGACTTGTAATTTTTTTTTTTTTTTTTTTTTTTTTTTTTTTTTTTTTTTTTATTCTCCGTCCCGTTCAACAGCCGGATCCTGTCGATATTCATTCTCGAACTCCCGCGGGACACGGGTCCGCTCTTCAATTCTCGAACCCCGATCGGTCCACGCCTCGTTTCATGCCCTCGATCGGTCCACGGGCAAAATTCCACGCCCGATCGGTCCCACGCGTCCGAGCAATACTATAGACGACGCGAGCGGCGTTGGACTTGTAATTTTTTTTTTTTTTTTTTTTTTTTTTTTTTTTTTTTTTTTTATTCTCCGTCCCGTTCAACAGCCGGATCCTATCGATATTCATTCTCGAACTCCCCGCGGGGACACGGGTCCGCTCTTCAATTCTCGACCCCGATCGGTCCACGCCTCGTTTCATGCCCTCGATCGGTCCACGGGCAAAATTCCACGCCCGATCGGTCCACGCGTCCGAGCAATACTATAGACGACGCGAGCGGCGTTGGACTTGTAATTTTTTTTTTTTTTTTTTTTTTTTTTTTTTTTTTTTTTTTTATTCTCCGTCCCGTTCAACAGCCGGATCCTGTCGATATTCATTCTCGAACTCCCCGCGGGACACGGGTCCGCTCTTCAATTCTCGACCCCGATCGGTCCACGCCTCGTTTCATGCCCTCGATCGGTCCACGGGCAAAATTCCACGCCCGATCGGTCCACGCGTCCGAGCAATACTATAGGACGACGCGAGCGGCGTTGGACTTGTAATTTTTTTTTTTTTTTTTTTTTTTTTTTTTTTTTTTTTTTTATTCTCCGTCCCGTTCAACAGCCGGATCCTGTCGATATTCATTCTCGAACTCCCCGCGGGACACGGGTCCGCTCTTCAATCTCGACCCCGATCGGTCCACGCCTCGTTTCATGCCCTCGATCGGTCCACGGGCAAAATTCCACGCCCGATCGGTCCACGCGTCCGAGCAATACTATAGACGACGCGAGCGGCGTTGGACTTGTAATTTTTTTTTTTTTTTTTTTTTTTTTTTTTTTTTTTTTTTTTATTCTCCGTCCCGTTCAACAGCCGGATCTATCGATATTCATTCTCGAACTCCCCGCGGACACGGGTCCGCTCTTCAATTCTCGACCCCGATCGGTCCACGCCTCGTTTCATGCCCTCGATCGGTCCACGGGCGAAATTCCACGCCCGATCGGTCCACGCGTCCGAGCAATACTATAGACGACGCGAGCGGCGTTGGACTTGTAATTTTTTTTTTTTTTTTTTTTTTTTTTTTTTTTTTTTTTTTTTATTCTCCGTCCCGTTCAACAGCCGGATCCTGTCGATATTCATTCTCGAACTCCCCGCGGGACACGGGTCCGCTCTTCAATTCTCGACCCCGATCGGTCCACGCCTCGTTTCATGCCCTCGATCGGTCCACGGGCAAAATTCCACGCCCGATCGGTCCACGCGTCCGAGCAATACTATAGACGACGCGAGCGGCGTTGGACTTGTAATTTTTTTTTTTTTTTTTTTTTTTTTTTTTTTTTTTTTTTTTATTCTCCGTCCGTTCAACAGCCGGATCCTATCGATATTCATTCTCGAACTCCCCGCGGGACACGGGTCCGCTCTTCAATTCTCGACCCCGATCGGTCCACGCCTCGTTTCATGCCCTCGATCGGTCCACGGGCAAAATTCCACGCCCGATCGGTCACGCGTCCGAGCAATACTATAGACGACGCGAGCGGCGTTGGACTTGTAATTTTTTTTTTTTTTTTTTTTTTTTTTTTTTTTTTTTTTTTTTTATTCTCCGTCCCGTTCAACAGCCGGATCCTATCGATATTCATTCTCGAACTCCCCGCGGGACACGGGTCCGCTCTTCAATTCTCGACCCCGATCGGTCCACGCCTCGTTTCATGCCCCTCGATCGGTCCACGGGCAAAATTCCACGCCCGATCGGTCCACGCGTCCGAGCAATACTATAGACGACGCGAGCGGCGTTGGACTTGTAATTTTTTTTTTTTTTTTTTTTTTTTTTTTTTTTTTTTTTTTTATTCTCCGTCCCGTTCAACAGCCGATCCTATCGATATTCATTCTCGAACTCCCCGCGGGACACGGGTCCGCTCTTCAATTCTCGACCCCGATCGGTCCACGCCTCGTTTCATGCCCTCGATCGGTCCACGGGCAAAATTCCACGCCCGATCGGTCCACGCGTCCGAGCAATACTATAGACGACGCGAGCGGCGTTGGACTTGTAATTTTTTTTTTTTTTTTTTTTTTTTTTTTTTTTTTTTTTTTTATTCTCCGTCCCGTTCAACAGCCGGATCCTATCGATATTCATTCTCGAACTCCCCGCGGGACACGGGTCCGCTCTTCAATTCTCGACCCCGATCGGTCCACGCCTCGTTTCATGCCCTCGATCGGTCCACGGGCAAAATTCCACGCCCGATCGGTCCACGCGTCCGAGCAATACTATAGACGACGCGAGCGGCGTTGGACTTGTAATTTTTTTTTTTTTTTTTTTTTTTTTTTTTTTTTTTTTTTTATTCTCCGTCCCGTTCAACAGCCGGATCCTATCGATATTCATTCTCGAACTCCCCGCGGGACACGGGTCCCGCTCTTCAATTCTCGACCCCGATCGGTCCACGCCTCGTTTCATGCCCTCGATCGGTCCACGGGCAAAATTCCACGCCCGATCGGTCCACGCGTCCGAGCAATACTATAGACGACGCGAGCGGCGTTGGACTTGTAATTTTTTTTTTTTTTTTTTTTTTTTTTTTTTTTTTTTTTTTTTTATTCTCCGTCCCGTTCAACAGCCGGATCCTGTCGATATTCATTCTCGAACTCCCCGCGGGACACGGGTCCGCTCTTCAATTCTCGACCCCGATCGGTCCACGCCTCGTTTCATGCCCTCGAGCGGTCCACGGGCAAAATTCCACGCCCGATCGGTCCACGCGTCCGAGCAATACTATAGACGACGCGAGCGGCGTTGGACTTGTAATTTTTTTTTTTTTTTTTTTTTTTTTTTTTTTTTTTTTTTTTATTCTCCGTCCCGTTCAACAGCCGGATCCTATCGATATTCATTCTCGAACTCCCGCGGGACACGGGTCCGCTCTTCAATTCTCGACCCCGATCGGTCCACGCCTCGTTTCATGCCCTCGATCGGTCCACGGGCAAATTCCACGCCCGATCGGTCCACGCGTCCGAGCAATACTATAGACGACGCGAGCGGCGTTGGACTTGTAATTTTTTTTTTTTTTTTTTTTTTTTTTTTTTTTTTTTTTTTTTTTATTCTCCGTCCCGTTCAACAGCCGGATCCTGTCGATATTCATTCTCGAACTCCCCGCGGGACACGGGTCCGCTCTTCAATTCTCGACCCCGATCGGTCCACGCCTCGTTTCATGCCCTCGATCGGTCCACGGGCAAAATTCCACGCCCGATCGGTCCACGCGTCCGAGCAAT
This sequence comes from Netelia virgata, assembly GCA_951802705.1. NCBI lineage: Eukaryota > Metazoa > Arthropoda > Insecta > Hymenoptera > Ichneumonidae > Netelia > Netelia virgata. The sequence continues at coordinate 1,444 of CATOQI010000100.1, read as the reverse complement.
ACTATAGACGACGCGAGCGGCGTTGGACTTGTAATTTTTTTTTTTTTTTTTTTTTTTTTTTTTTTTTTTTTTTTATTCTCCGTCCCGTTCAACAGCCGGATCCTGTCGATATTCATTCTCGAACTCCCCGCGGGACACGGGTCCGCTCTTCAATTCTCGACCCCGATCGGTCCACGCCTCGTTTCATGCCCTCGATCGGTCCACGGGCAAAATTCCACGCCCGATCGGTCCACGCGTCCGAGCAATACTATAGACGACGCGAGCGGCGTTGGACTTGTAATTTTTTTTTTTTTTTTTTTTTTTTTTTTTTTTTTTTTTTTTATTCTCCGTCCCGTTCAACAGCCGGATCCTGTCGATATTCATTCTCGAACTCCCCGCGGGACACGGGTCCGCTCTTCAATTCTCGACCCCGATCGGTCCACGCCTCGTTTCATGCCCTCGATCGGTCCACGGGCAAAATTCCACGCCCGATCGGTCCACGCGTCCGAGCAATACTATAGACGACGCGAGCGGCGTTGGACTTGTAATTTTTTTTTTTTTTTTTTTTTTTTTTTTTTTTTTTTTTTTTTATTCTCCGTCCCGTTCAACAGCCGGATCCTGTCGATATTCATTCTCGAACTCCCGCGGGACACGGGTCCGCTCTTCAATTCTCGACCCCGATCGGTCCACGCCTCGTTTCATGCCCTCGATCGGTCCACGGGCAAAATTCCACGCCCGATCGGTCCACGCGTCCGAGCAATACTATAGACGACGCGAGCGGCGTTTGGACTTGTAATTTTTTTTTTTTTTTTTTTTTTTTTTTTTTTTTTTTTTTTATTCTCCGTCCCGTTCAACAGCCGGGATCCTATCGATATTCATTCTCGAACTCCCCGCGGGACACGGGTCCGCTCTTCAATTCTCGACCCCGATCGGTCCACGCCTCGTTCATGCCTCGATCGGTCCACGGGCAAAATCCACGCCGATCGGTCACGCGTCGAGCAATACTATAGACGACGCGAGCGGCGTTGGACTTGTAATTTTTTTTTTTTTTTTTTTTTTTTTTTTTTTTTTTTTTTTTATTCTCCGTCCGTTCAAAACGAGCCGGATGTCCTGTCGATATTCATTCTCGAACTCCCCGCGGGACAACGGGTCCGCTCTTCAATTCTCGACCCCGATCGGTCCACGCCTCGTTTCATGCCCTCGATCGGTCCACGGGCAAATTCCACGCCCGATCGGTCCACGCGTCGAGCAATACTATAGACGACGCGAGCGGCGTTGGACTTGTAATTTTTTTTTTTTTTTTTTTTTTTTTTTTTTTTTTTTTTTTTATTCTCCGTCCCGTTCAACAGCCGATCCTATCGATATTCATTCTCGAACTCCCCGCGGGACACGGGTCCGCTCTTCAATTCTCGACCCCGATCGGGTCCCACGCCTCGTTTCATGCCCTCGATCGGTCCACGGCAAA
>CATOQI010000098.1:25000-27264 GCA_951802705.1 Netelia virgata | reverse complement strand
CGTTCAACAGCCGGATCCTGTCGATATTCATTCTCGAACTCCCCGCGGGACACGGGTCCGCTCTTCAATTCTCGACCCCGATCGGTCCACGCCTCGTTTCATGCCCTCGATCGGTCCACGGGCAAAATTCCACGCCCGATCGGTCCACGCGTCCGAGCAATACTATAGACGACGCGAGCGGCGTTGGACTTGTAATTTTTTTTTTTTTTTTTTTTTTTTTTTTTTTTTTTTTTTTTATTCTCCGTCCCGTTCAACAGCCGGATCCTATCGATATTCATTCTCGAACTCCCCGCGGGACACGGGTCCGCTCTTCAATTCTCGACCCCGATCGGTCCACGCCTCGTTTCATGCCCTCGATCGGTCCACGGGCAAAATTCCACGCCCGATCGGTCCACGCGTCCGAGCAATACTATAGACGACGCGAGCGGCGTTGGACTTGTAATTTTTTTTTTTTTTTTTTTTTTTTTTTTTTTTTTTTTTTTTTATTCTCCGTCCCGTTCAACAGCCGGATCCTGTCGATATTCATTCTCGAACTCCCCGCGGGACACGGGTCCGCTCTTCAATTCTCGACCCCGATCGGTCCACGCCTCGTTTCATGCCCTCGATCGGTCCACGGGCAAAATTCCACGCCCGATCGGTCCACGCGTCCGAGCAATACTATAGACGACGCGAGCGGCGTTGGACTTGTAATTTTTTTTTTTTTTTTTTTTTTTTTTTTTTTTTTTTTTTTATTCTCCGTCCCGTTCAACAGCCGGATCCTATCGATATTCATTCTCGAACTCCCCGCGGGACACGGGTCCGCTCTTCAATTCTCGACCCCGATCGGTCCACGCCTCGTTTCATGCCCTCGATCGGTCCACGGGCAAAATTCCACGCCCGATCGGTCCACGCGTCCGAGCAATACTATAGACGACGCGAGCGGCGTTGGACTTGTAATTTTTTTTTTTTTTTTTTTTTTTTTTTTTTTTTTTTTTTTATTCTCCGTCCCGTTCAACAGCCGGATCCTGTCGATATTCATTCTCGAACTCCCCGCGGGACACGGGTCCGCTCTTCAATTCTCGACCCCGATCGGTCCACGCCTCGTTTCATGCCCTCGATCGGTCCACGGGCAAAATTCCACGCCCGATCGGTCCACGCGTCCGAGCAATACTATAGACGACGCGAGCGGCGTTGGACTTGTAATTTTTTTTTTTTTTTTTTTTTTTTTTTTTTTTTTTTTTTTTATTCTCCGTCCCGTTCAACAGCCGGATCCTATCGATATTCATTCTCGAACTCCCCGCGGGACACGGGTCCGCTCTTCAATTCTCGACCCCGATCGGTCCACGCCTCGTTTCATGCCCTCGATCGGTCCACGGGCAAAATTCCACGCCCGATCGGTCCACGCGTCCGAGCAATACTATAGACGACGCGAGCGGCGTTGGACTTGTAATTTTTTTTTTTTTTTTTTTTTTTTTTTTTTTTTTTTTTTTTATTCTCCGTCCCGTTCAACAGCCGGATCCTGTCGATATTCATTCTCGAACTCCCCGCGGGACACGGGTCCGCTCTTCAATTCTCGACCCCGATCGGTCCACGCCTCGTTTCATGCCCTCGATCGGTCCACGGGCAAAATTCCACGCCCGATCGGTCCACGCGTCCGAGCAATACTATAGACGACGCGAGCGGCGTTGGACTTGTAATTTTTTTTTTTTTTTTTTTTTTTTTTTTTTTTTTTTTTTTTATTCTCCGTCCCGTTCAACAGCCGGATCCTATCGATATTCATTCTCGAACTCCCCGCGGGACACGGGTCCGCTCTTCAATTCTCGACCCCGATCGGTCCACGCCTCGTTTCATGCCCTCGATCGGTCCACGGGCGAAATTCCACGCCCGATCGGTCCACGCGTCCGAGCAATACTATAGACGACGCGAGCGGCGTTGGACTTGTAATTTTTTTTTTTTTTTTTTTTTTTTTTTTTTTTTTTTTTTATTCTCCGTCCCGTTCAACAGCCGGATCCTGTCGATATTCATTCTCGAACTCCCCGCGGGACACGGGTCCGCTCTTCAATTCTCGACCCCGATCGGTCCACGCCTCGTTTCATGCCCTCGATCGGTCCACGGGCAAAATTCCACGCCCGATCGGTCCACGCGTCCGAGCAATACTATAGACGACGCGAGCGGCGTTGGACTTGTAATTTTTTTTTTTTTTTTTTTTTTTTTTTTTTTTTATTCTCCGTCCCGTTCAACAGCCGGATCCTATCGATATTCATTCTCGAACTCCCCGCGGGACA
>CATOQI010000098.1:12500-17500 GCA_951802705.1 Netelia virgata | reverse complement strand
CTTCCCCTCGGACCTTGAAAATCCAGGAGAGGGCCACGTGGAGGTGTCGCGCCGGTTCGTACCCATATCCGCAGCAGGTCTCCAAGGTAAAGAGCCTCTAGTCGATAGACTAATGTAGGTAAGGGAAGTCGGCAAATTGGATCCGTAACTTCGGAATAAGGATTGGCTCTGAGGAGCGGGGCGCGTCGGGCTTGTTAGGGAAGCGGGTTTGGCTAACGTGCCGGGCCTGGGCGAGGTGAACGCAGGCGCCGCTTCGGTGGTGCTTGTCGGAATCCGAGCTCGGTCCCGTGCCTTGGCCTCCCGCGGATCTTCCTTGCTGCGAGGCTTCCTTGGCGGTTCGCGCCGTCTTGGTCGTCCTCTTCGGCCGCCATTCAACGCTCAGCTCAGAACTGGCACGGACTAGGGGAATCCGACTGTCTAATTAAAACAAAGCATTGCGATGGCCCTCGCGGGTGTTGACGCAATGTGATTTCTGCCCAGTGCTCTGAATGTCAACGTGAAGAAATTCAAGCAAGCGCGGGTAAACGGCGGGAGTAACTATGACTCTCTTAATGCGATCGAGTGGAATCTCTCAGCCACGTACTCCAGCGATGCCCAATCACCCATTGGCCAAGGATCAGGAGACACGACGCCATAGTCGGGCTGGTAAAACAGGCCTGCCTCAAAAGAAGATGGAAAGTGGAGGTCGAACCGCACATCAGGTGCTCGAACGGATTGCTTAAAAAGCCCGATGTAGTCCTGTCCAATGACAACATGGTAGTGGTATGCGATGTCGCAGTCTCATGGGAAGGCCCCGCCGGGCTGGCCGCTACCTACCAGAATAAGCAGGCTACGTATGGGGACGACCTGATGATTACGGCGTTGCGGAGGCGCTACCCAGGGAAAGAGATCCATGTGGAGGCGCTGGTCGTAGGAGCCCGAGGAGTCTGGTGCTCCAGAAACCAAGGTTTTACCGAATTAGCAGGGCTGCGCCAGATCGATATAAGAAACATCATCAACTCAGCGATCATCGGGAGTATAATAATTCACAAAGATTTTATGCGATGCGCTTTTCAACCCAGACGTTGAAATGCATCGTGCCTCCAGCAGCCTAAATCTTCGCGTGCATACGTTCGGCTCGTCACCAGTCCATCTGTTGGGTCCGAGAATGACGACGTCTTAAGCGATACTAAACTACGATTCTCACGAAACTGAAAGCAAACGGCACATGAAACCAAAACCTGTGTCAATCTAAATGTATAGCCATGGGCGGCAATAATCAGCCCAACACGCAAGCTCGCTCAATAAGTCGAGCCTAAACGAAACATAGCCAAATGCCTCGTCATCTAATTAGTGACGCGCATGAATGGATTAACGAGATTCCCTCTGTCCCTATCTACTCCCCCCCGGGGCTACCTACCTTGACGTGGTGGGGGGGCTTGAGAGTCCTGATGATCCTCGAAGCTGTGCCAGCGGGAGTCCAACTCCCGGCAGGTCCAACCTTGCTGGAGTGGTTCGAGGTGAAGGATCAGACGAAGAGCGTAGCCAAAGTCCCAACCCATGGTGGGAGATATCGTGCCTAGGGGTGAATGGCCGGGGGATGTTAAACATGCCGGTCGCTTACGATTCCTCTGGGGTACCTGCCGACCCCCCAGAGTAATTAGGCTTGCCCGGGTAAGGCGGCTCTGCCCGGGTGGACCTCTTTTCCGACCACGCTCGTGGGATTAATATGGAACATTCAAAAACAACAATGACGTTAGAGGCGGGGAGGGTGATGGAAGGGTTGGGTGGCGATCTTGGCAGTGGGCTTGCCAAGGCCCGTAGGAATGGGAAGAACGGTCGGGGCGGCCCCGTGCAGTCGGCGCCTCCCAGTAGGGACAGCTCCGATGGCGAGGGGCTAGAGGCGAAAGTGGTTTTGAGCCGCCTCGTCGCTGCCACGCTCAAAAGGAAGGGGAAGGGATCGGGTAGTCGGTCAGCCGACGAGTCGGCGGGCGACGCTTCCGCCCGGGCCCCTTCTGGACCGCGGCTTGGGAAGGGAAAGAAGAAGAGGAGGATGCGGGAGAGGAGGGCGTTGGAGGCAGCGGCCTCGGTCGCATCCTCGGCCGCCTCCTCGGACGCCTCGTTGGCGGGCCCGTCAGCAGGGCAGGCGCCCGTCCTTCAGTTGGCTGGGGGGTCTGTCGGCCCTGGCGCGTCGGGGGGGCCGATCTTTCCTGGCTGCGATGGGTCGGTCGGCTCCGGGGTCCCGGCGTCTCAGAATGGAGGAGGGGTGGGGTCGGGAGGCGGCCAGCGGTCGCAGTCGCTCGCTTTCCTTCCTCCCCCAGTGGCGGTAGGCGCGACGCGCCGATCGGGGAGTGTCAGCGCGAGCGGAATCACGGTCTCCGTGCCTGCTCTGGCGCCTGGTGGGGTTCCATCGACGGTGGTCGTTACGCCTCCGGAGGTGATGGCCCGGGCCGAAGCTTTGGTGGCGGAGGCCCGTGCCTGTATGGCGGACGCCGCCAGTAAGGTCAGTAGGGGAGTTGCCACCCGCCTTGACGGCGCAATATCCGGACTGCTGTCGCTCCTTGGGGCGGCGGTGGGCCGTGTGGAGGGCCTAGCGGGGGAGTGCGCCGGCGTGAGGTCGGCGCAGGAGACGGTTGTCCGCGGGATTGGGCGGCAGGTTACCGATGCGCTGCGCGGGTTCGTTGGGCGCCCGGCGCCGGTGCCTGTTGCCCGCCGATCTGCGGTCGGGGGGGCGGTCGTGGGAGGAGCCGCGCCAACCTATGCCCAAGTTGCGGCGCCGTCGGCTGGCGGGGCCGACGCTGGCGGTTTGTTGCTGCCGGTGGCTGCGCGGCCGTCGCCAAAACGAAGGAGAGCGCGGACTCTCCAGCACGCGGTGCTGGTGAGGCCCGCGGAGGGTGAAATGGACGCGGCGGCGGTGAAGGACCGTCTCATGACGTTGGTGAACCCCGCTGCGTCCTCTGTGTGTGTGCGCGGTGTGCGGGCTGTTCGTGGCGGTGTCCTGGTCGAGACGCGCACTGGGGAGGACCTGGAATTTTTTAGGTCCAGCCAGGAGCTCCGCGACGGCGGGCTCAGCGTGTCGGAGCCGGAGGGGCCCCGCCATAAGCTGATTGTTTTCGGGGTTCCGGGGGATGTGTCCGAGGAGGCGCTGGTGGCCGCTCTGAGGTCCCAGAGCAAGCCTCAGGCGGGCGAGGTGCCATGTGGTGGCAGTGTGAGACTCGCGCGTAAGTTCGCTGCGAAGAGCGGAGGGGCCTCGGACTGCCATTGGATTCTGGAGGTGACGCCTGAGGCAGCGGCGAAGTTGGGACGGTCGGGGCGTGTATTTCTGGGGTGGCATTCGTGCGCCTTCAGGGAGTACGTCGATGTCGTCCGGTGTTACCGGTGCTTGGGTTTTGGGCACACGGCCGGGTTCTGTCCCAAGCGTGCGCAGATTTGTGGCTGGTGCTCGGGCGGCGGTCATTCGGCCGCCGGCTGCCCCAACAAAGAGGAGGCCCCCTGCTGCACGAACTGTAAGGGGGCAGGGCTTGCAGCTGGCCACAGGGCCTATGACGGAACATGCCCGTTATACCGCGCCGAGCTGGCGCAGGTACGTTTGAGGGCGCGTGTGCCGAATCCTGCTGCCAATGGCTAGTTCGGCTTATCCGACGCCCGGTGCTGGTGGCCTGGGGGATGCGGGTGCCCAAGGGCTCCGCATTCTCCAGGTCAACTGCCAGAGGTCCCGGGCCGTGATGGCCGAGGTCGGGCAGGCTCTGGTCGAGGGCCGATTCGACGCTGCTCTCTTGCAGGAGCCGTATCTCCGCGCGGGGGGGTTCATCGCGGGCCTCCCGGCGTGGATGCGGGTCTTCCGGAGTGACGATGCGAGTTCGGCCGTCGTGTTGTCCAACGCCCTTTTGGATGCGACGGTGGTCTCGGTGGCGACCGGGGACTGCGGTGCCACTGTGTGGGTTCGCGGTGCTTCCGGGGAGGTTTACCTCTCCTCCATGTACTGCCGGTACGGGGAGCCCCTCGGCGAGTATCTCCACTATTTGGAGTGGATTTTCACTCGGCTGCGGGGGGCCCCGGTCCTGGCGGGCATGGATGCGAACGCCGTGTCCTGCCTGTGGCACTCCAAGAACCGAATCAGAGGTGCCCAGAATGCCGCACGGGGAGGTGAGTTCGAGGTCTTCATTGTCGCGAACGACTTGGAGGTCTTGAACGAGCCAAGCCGGGAGTTCACGTTCGACGGGCCTAGGGGTAGGTCGGACATCGATATAACGCTGGGGAGGGGTGTGGGCCGTCTGTACCGGTCTGACTGGCGAGTCCAGCCGGACCTGGTCCAGTCGGACCACAACGCCATAGTCGTGACCCTTACCCGGAGGGATGGTGTGGTCGGTGCCCCACTCCCTGTGTTCAGGTGGAGGACCGTCGACGTGGACTGGGCGGCGTACAAGGGTGCCCTGACCGCCGCCGCGGCCGCCCTCTCGCGAGAGGGGTTGGACGACAGGGAGCCTGCTGCCCTGGCTGAGCGCGTTGCGTCCATGTTCCATGGCGTGAACGATGCTTGGTTGGGGGCGGCCTCGGAGCTGCCGCGCCGGAGATCTCGGTGGTGGTGCCGGGCCCTCACCCTGGCGAGGCGTCTCGCCAGGAGAGCGCGCACCGCCTGGCAGCGAGCCAGGAGTCGCGAGGCTCCGGAGGAGGAGCTGGCTGAGCTCAGGACCGCCTACCGCAGGGCGGACAGGGAGTTTAAGCGGCTCCTCCTCGAGAAGAAAGAGGAGAATTGGCGTGAGTTTGTGGGCGAGGTGGGCAATGCCGACCCCTGGGGAGACGTCTATCGGATCTGCCGAGGACGTCGCGGTCCAGCCGATATCGGTGGGATCCGCGTGGGGGGGGTGCTCGCTACCTCGTGGGACGCGAGTGCCAGGGCGTTGCTGGATCGATTCTTCCCGCGGGCTCCCGAAAGGGAGGCGTGGGTTGAGGCGGCCCTCGCGGCGCCTGACCCCCCCGCCCCAGTGACGGCAGGCGAGATCCGCCTTGCCCTCAAGCGA
>CATOQI010000098.1:0-7500 GCA_951802705.1 Netelia virgata | reverse complement strand
GTCCGCTCTTCAATTCTCGACCCCGATCGGTCCACGCCTCGTTTCATGCCCTCGATCGGTCCACGGGCAAAATTCCACGCCCGATCGGTCCACGCGTCCGAGCAATACTATAGACGACGCGAGCGGCGTTGGACTTGTAATTTTTTTTTTTTTTTTTTTTTTTTTTTTTTTTTTTTTTTTTATTCTCCGTCCCGTTCAACAGCCGGATCCTATCGATATTCATTCTCGAACTCCCCGCGGGACACGGGTCCGCTCTTCAATTCTCGACCCCGATCGGTCCACGCCTCGTTTCATGCCCTCGATCGGTCCACGGGCAAAATTCCACGCCCGATCGGTCCACGCGTCCGAGCAATACTATAGACGACGCGAGCGGCGTTGGACTTGTAATTTTTTTTTTTTTTTTTTTTTTTTTTTTTTTTTTTTTTTTTTATTCTCCGTCCCGTTCAACAGCCGGATCCTGTCGATATTCATTCTCGAACTCCCCGCGGGACACGGGTCCGCTCTTCAATTCTCGACCCCGATCGGTCCACGCCTCGTTTCATGCCCTCGATCGGTCCACGGGCAAAATTCCACGCCCGATCGGTCCACGCGTCCGAGCAATACTATAGACGACGCGAGCGGCGTTGGACTTGTAATTTTTTTTTTTTTTTTTTTTTTTTTTTTTTTTTTTTTTTATTCTCCGTCCCGTTCAACAGCCGGATCCTGTCGATATTCATTCTCGAACTCCCCGCGGGACACGGGTCCGCTCTTCAATTCTCGACCCCGATCGGTCCACGCCTCGTTTCATGCCCTCGATCGGTCCACGGGCAAAATTCCACGCCCGATCGGTCCACGCGTCCGAGCAATACTATAGACGACGCGAGCGGCGTTGGACTTGTAATTTTTTTTTTTTTTTTTTTTTTTTTTTTTTTTTTTTTTTTTATTCTCCGTCCCGTTCAACAGCCGGATCCTATCGATATTCATTCTCGAACTCCCCGCGGGACACGGGTCCGCTCTTCAATTCTCGACCCCGATCGGTCCACGCCTCGTTTCATGCCCTCGATCGGTCCACGGGCAAAATTCCACGCCCGATCGGTCCACGCGTCCGAGCAATCCTATAGACGACGCGAGCGGCGTTGGACTTGTAATTTTTTTTTTTTTTTTTTTTTTTTTTTTTTTTTTTTTTTTTATTCTCCGTCCCGTTCAACAGCCGGATCCTGTCGATATTCATTCTCGAACTCCCCGCGGGACACGGGTCCGCTCTTCAATTCTCGACCCCGATCGGTCCACGCCTCGTTTCATGCCCTCGATCGGTCCACGGGCAAAATTCCACGCCCGATCGGTCCACGCGTCCGAGCAATACTATAGACGACGCGAGCGGCGTTGGACTTGTAATTTTTTTTTTTTTTTTTTTTTTTTTTTTTTTTTTTTTTTTTATTCTCCGTCCCGTTCAACAGCCGGATCCTATCGATATTCATTCTCGAACTCCCCGCGGGACACGGGTCCGCTCTTCAATTCTCGACCCCGATCGGTCCACGCCTCGTTTCATGCCCTCGATCGGTCCACGGGCAAAATTCCACGCCCGATCGGTCCACGCGTCCGAGCAATACTATAGACGACGCGAGCGGCGTTGGACTTGTAATTTTTTTTTTTTTTTTTTTTTTTTTTTTTTTTTTTTTTTTTTATTCTCCGTCCCGTTCAACAGCCGGATCCTGTCGATATTCATTCTCGAACTCCCCGCGGGACACGGGTCCGCTCTTCAATTCTCGACCCCGATCGGTCCACGCCTCGTTTCATGCCCTCGATCGGTCCACGGGCAAAATTCCACGCCCGATCGGTCCACGCGTCCGAGCAATACTATAGACGACGCGAGCGGCGTTGGACTTGTAATTTTTTTTTTTTTTTTTTTTTTTTTTTTTTTTTTTTTTTTATTCTCCGTCCCGTTCAACAGCCGGATCCTGTCGATATTCATTCTCGAACTCCCCGCGGGACACGGGTCCGCTCTTCAATTCTCGACCCCGATCGGTCCACGCCTCGTTTCATGCCCTCGATCGGTCCACGGGCAAAATTCCACGCCCGATCGGTCCACGCGTCCGAGCAATACTATAGACGACGCGAGCGGCGTTGGACTTGTAATTTTTAATTTTTTTTTTTTTTTTTTTTTTTTTTTTTTTTTTATTCTCCGTCCCGTTCAACAGCCGGATCCTATCGATATTCATTCTCGAACTCCCCGCGGGACACGGGTCCGCTCTTCAATTCTCGACCCCGATCGGTCCACGCCTCGTTTCATGCCCTCGATCGGTCCACGGGCAAAATTCCACGCCCGATCGGTCCACGCGTCCGAGCAATACTATAGACGACGCGAGCGGCGTTGGACTTGTAATTTTTTTTTTTTTTTTTTTTTTTTTTTTTTTTTTTTTTTTTATTCTCCGTCCCGTTCAACAGCCGGATCCTGTCGATATTCATTCTCGAACTCCCCGCGGGACACGGGTCCGCTCTTCAATTCTCGACCCCGATCGGTCCACGCCTCGTTTCATGCCCTCGATCGGTCCACGGGCAAAATTCCACGCCCGATCGGTCCACGCGTCCGAGCAATACTATAGACGACGCGAGCGGCGTTGGACTTGTAATTTTTTTTTTTTTTTTTTTTTTTTTTTTTTTTTTTTTTTTTTTTTTATTCTCCGTCCCGTTCAACAGCCGGATCCTATCGATATTCATTCTCGAACTCCCCGCGGGACACGGGTCCGCTCTTCAATTCTCGACCCCGATCGGTCCACGCCTCGTTTCATGCCCTCGATCGGTCCACGGGCAAAATTCCACGCCCGATCGGTCCACGCGTCCGAGCAATACTATAGACGACGCGAGCGGCGTTGGACTTGTAATTTTTTTTTTTTTTTTTTTTTTTTTTTTTTTTTTTTTTTTATTCTCCGTCCCGTTCAACAGCCGGATCCTATCGATATTCATTCTCGAACTCCCCGCGGGACACGGGTCCGCTCTTCAATTCTCGACCCCGATCGGTCCACGCCTCGTTTCATGCCCTCGATCGGTCCACGGGCGAAATTCCACGCCCGATCGGTCCACGCGTCCGAGCAATACTATAGACGACGCGAGCGGCGTTGGACTTGTAATTTTTTTTTTTTTTTTTTTTTTTTTTTTTTTTTTTTTTATTCTCCGTCCCGTTCAACAGCCGGATCCTGTCGATATTCATTCTCGAACTCCCCGCGGGACACGGGTCCGCTCTTCAATTCTCGACCCCGATCGGTCCACGCCTCGTTTCATGCCGTCGATCGGTCCACGGGCAAAATTCCACGCCCGATCGGTCCACGCGTCCGAGCAATACTATAGACGACGCGAGCGGCGTTGGACTTGTAATTTTTTTTTTTTTTTTTTTTTTTTTTTTTTTTTTTTTTTTATTCTCCGTCCCGTTCAACAGCCGGATCCTATCGATATTCATTCTCGAACTCCCCGCGGGACACGGGTCCGCTCTTCAATTCTCGACCCCGATCGGTCCACGCCTCGTTTCATGCCCTCGATCGGTCCACGGGCGAAATTCCACGCCCGATCGGTCCACGCGTCCGAGCAATACTATAGACGACGCGAGCGGCGTTGGACTTGTAATTTTTTTTTTTTTTTTTTTTTTTTTTTTTTTTTTTTTTTTATTCTCCGTCCCGTTCAACAGCCGGATCCTATCGATATTCATTCTCGAACTCCCCGCGGGACACGGGTCCGCTCTTCAATTCTCGACCCCGATCGGTCCACGCCTCGTTTCATGCCCTCGATCGGTCCACGGGCAAAATTCCACGCCCGATCGGTCCACGCGTCCGAGCAATACTATAGACGACGCGAGCGGCGTTGGACTTGTAATTTTTTTTTTTTTTTTTTTTTTTTTTTTTTTTTTTTTTTTATTCTCCGTCCCGTTCAACAGCCGGATCCTATCGATATTCATTCTCGAACTCCCCGCGGGACACGGGTCCGCTCTTCAATTCTCGACCCCGATCGGTCCACGCCTCGTTTCATGCCCTCGATCGGTCCACGGGCAAAATTCCACGCCCGATCGGTCCACGCGTCCGAGCAATACTATAGACGACGCGAGCGGCGTTGGACTTGTAATTTTTTTTTTTTTTTTTTTTTTTTTTTTTTTTTTTTTTTTTATTCTCCGTCCCGTTCAACAGCCGGATCCTATCGATATTCATTCTCGAACTCCCCGCGGGACACGGGTCCGCTCTTCAATTCTCGACCCCGATCGGTCCACGCCTCGTTTCATGCCCTCGATCGGTCCACGGGCAAAATTCCACGCCCGATCGGTCCACGCGTCCGAGCAATACTATAGACGACGCGAGCGGCGTTGGACTTGTAATTTTTTTTTTTTTTTTTTTTTTTTTTTTTTTTTTTTTTTTATTCTCCGTCCCGTTCAACAGCCGGATCCTGTCGATATTCATTCTCGAACTCCCCGCGGGACACGGGTCCGCTCTTCAATTCTCGACCCCGATCGGTCCACGCCTCGTTTCATGCCCTCGATCGGTCCACGGGCAAAATTCCACGCCCGATCGGTCCACGCGTCCGAGCAATACTATAGACGACGCGAGCGGCGTTGGACTTGTAATTTTTTTTTTTTTTTTTTTTTTTTTTTTTTTTTTTTTTTATTCTCCGTCCCGTTCAACAGCCGGATCCTATCGATATTCATTCTCGAACTCCCCGCGGGACACGGGTCCGCTCTTCAATTCTCGACCCCGATCGGTCCACGCCTCGTTTCATGCCCTCGATCGGTCCACGGGCAAAATTCCACGCCCGATCGGTCCACGCGTCCGAGCAATACTATAGACGACGCGAGCGGCGTTGGACTTGTAATTTTTTTTTTTTTTTTTTTTTTTTTTTTTTTTTTTTTTTTATTCTCCGTCCCGTTCAACAGCCGGATCCTGTCGATATTCATTCTCGAACTCCCCGCGGGACACGGGTCCGCTCTTCAATTCTCGACCCCGATCGGTCCACGCCTCGTTTCATGCCCTCGATCGGTCCACGGGCAAAATTCCACGCCCGATCGGTCCACGCGTCCGAGCAATACTATAGACGACGCGAGCGGCGTTGGACTTGTAATTTTTTTTTTTTTTTTTTTTTTTTTTTTTTTTTTTTTTTTATTCTCCGTCCCGTTCAACAGCCGGATCCTATCGATATTCATTCTCGAACTCCCCGCGGGACACGGGTCCGCTCTTCAATTCTCGACCCCGATCGGTCCACGCCTCGTTTCATGCCCTCGATCGGTCCACGGGCAAAATTCCACGCCCGATCGGTCCACGCGTCCGAGCAATACTATAGACGACGCGAGCGGCGTTGGACTTGTAATTTTTTTTTTTTTTTTTTTTTTTTTTTTTTTTTTTTTTTTTATTCTCCGTCCCGTTCAACAGCCGGATCCTATCGATATTCATTCTCGAACTCCCCGCGGGACACGGGTCCGCTCTTCAATTCTCGACCCCGATCGGTCCACGCCTCGTTTCATGCCCTCGATCGGTCCACGGGCAAAATTCCACGCCCGATCGGTCCACGCGTCCGAGCAATACTATAGACGACGCGAGCGGCGTTGGACTTGTAATTTTTTTTTTTTTTTTTTTTTTTTTTTTTTTTTTTTTTTTTATTCTCCGTCCCGTTCAACAGCCGGATCCTATCGATATTCATTCTCGAACTCCCCGCGGGACACGGGTCCGCTCTTCAATTCTCGACCCCGATCGGTCCACGCCTCGTTTCATGCCCTCGATCGGTCCACGGGCAAAATTCCACGCCCGATCGGTCCACGCGTCCGAGCAATACTATAGACGACGCGAGCGGCGTTGGACTTGTAATTTTTTTTTTTTTTTTTTTTTTTTTTTTTTTTTTTTTTTTTATTCTCCGTCCCGTTCAACAGCCGGATCCTGTCGATATTCATTCTCGAACTCCCCGCGGGACACGGGTCCGCTCTTCAATTCTCGACCCCGATCGGTCCACGCCTCGTTTCATGCCCTCGATCGGTCCACGGGCAAAATTCCACGCCCGATCGGTCCACGCGTCCGAGCAATACTATAGACGACGCGAGCGGCGTTGGACTTGTAATTTTTTTTTTTTTTTTTTTTTTTTTTTTTTTTTTTTTTTTTATTCTCCGTCCCGTTCAACAGCCGGATCCTATCGATATTCATTCTCGAACTCCCCGCGGGACACGGGTCCGCTCTTCAATTCTCGACCCCGATCGGTCCACGCCTCGTTTCATGCCCTCGATCGGTCCACGGGCGAAATTCCACGCCCGATCGGTCCACGCGTCCGAGCAATACTATAGACGACGCGAGCGGCGTTGGACTTGTAATTTTTTTTTTTTTTTTTTTTTTTTTTTTTTTTTTTTTTTATTCTCCGTCCCGTTCAACAGCCGGATCCTGTCGATATTCATTCTCGAACTCCCCGCGGGACACGGGTCCGCTCTTCAATTCTCGACCCCGATCGGTCCACGCCTCGTTTCATGCCCTCGATCGGTCCACGGGCAAAATTCCACGCCCGATCGGTCCACGCGTCCGAGCAATACTATAGACGACGCGAGCGGCGTTGGACTTGTAATTTTTTTTTTTTTTTTTTTTTTTTTTTTTTTTTTTTTTTTTATTCTCCGTCCCGTTCAACAGCCGGATCCTATCGATATTCATTCTCGAACTCCCCGCGGGACACGGGTCCGCTCTTCAATTCTCGACCCCGATCGGTCCACGCCTCGTTTCATGCCCTCGATCGGTCCACGGGCAAAATTCCACGCCCGATCGGTCCACGCGTCCGAGCAATACTATAGACGACGCGAGCGGCGTTGGACTTGTAATTTTTTTTTTTTTTTTTTTTTTTTTTTTTTTTTTTTTTTTTATTCTCCGTCCCGTTCAACAGCCGGATCCTGTCGATATTCATTCTCGAACTCCCCGCGGGACACGGGTCCGCTCTTCAATTCTCGACCCCGATCGGTCCACGCCTCGTTTCATGCCCTCGATCGGTCCACGGGCAAAATTCCACGCCCGATCGGTCCACGCGTCCGAGCAATACTATAGACGACGCGAGCGGCGTTGGACTTGTAATTTTTTTTTTTTTTTTTTTTTTTTTTTTTTTTTTTTTTTTATTCTCCGTCCCGTTCAACAGCCGGATCCTATCGATATTCATTCTCGAACTCCCCGCGGGACACGGGTCCGCTCTTCAATTCTCGACCCCGATCGGTCCACGCCTCGTTTCATGCCCTCGATCGGTCCACGGGCGAAATTCCACGCCCGATCGGTCCACGCGTCCGAGCAATACTATAGACGACGCGAGCGGCGTTGGACTTGTAATTTTTTTTTTTTTTTTTTTTTTTTTTTTTTTTTTTTTTTATTCTCCGTCCCGTTCAACAGCCGGATCCTGTCGATATTCATTCTCGAACTCCCCGCGGGACACGGGTCCGCTCTTCAATTCTCGACCCCGATCGGTCCACGCCTCGTTTCATGCCCTCGATCGGTCCACGGGCAAAATTCCACGCCCGATCGGTCCACGCGTCCGAGC
>CATOQI010000097.1:0-17500 GCA_951802705.1 Netelia virgata | reverse complement strand
CGTTCGTTCGTTCGTTCGTTCGTTCGTTCGTTCGTTCGTTCGTTCGTTCGTTCGTTCGTTCGTTCGTTCGTTCGTTCGTTCGTTCGTTCGTTCGTTCGTTCGTTCGTTCGTTCGTTCGTTCGTTCGTTCGTTCGTTCGTTCGTTCGTTCGTTCGTTCGTTCGTTCGTTCGTTCGTTCGTTCGTTCGTTCGTTCGTTCGTTCGTTCGTTCGTTCGTTCGTTCGTTCGTTCGTTCGTTCGTTCGTTCGTTCGTTCGTTCGTTCGTTCGTTCGTTCGTTCGTTCGTTCGTTCGTTCGTTCGTTCGTTCGTTCGTTCGTTCGTTCGTTCGTTCGTTCGTTCGTTCGTTCGTTCGTTCGTTCGTTCGTTCGTTCGTTCGTTCGTTCGTTCGTTCGTTCGTTCGTTCGTTCGTTCGTTCGTTCGTTCGTTCGTTCGTTCGTTCGTTCGTTCGTTCGTTCGTTCGTTCGTTCGTTCGTTCGTTCGTTCGTTCGTTCGTTCGTTCGTTCGTTCGTTCGTTCGTTCGTTCGTTCGTTCGTTCGTTCGTTCGTTCGTTCGTTCGTTCGTTCGTTCGTTCGTTCGTTCGTTCGTTCGTTCGTTCGTTCGTTCGTTCGTTCGTTCGTTCGTTCGTTCGTTCGTTCGTTCGTTCGTTCGTTCGTTCGTTCGTTCGTTCGTTCGTTCGTTCGTTCGTTCGTTCGTTCGTTCGTTCGTTCGTTCGTTCGTTCGTTCGTTCGTTCGTTCGTTCGTTCGTTCGTTCGTTCGTTCGTTCGTTCGTTCGTTCGTTCGTTCGTTCGTTCGTTCGTTCGTTCGTTCGTTCGTTCGTTCGTTCGTTCGTTCGTTCGTTCGTTCGTTCGTTCGTTCGTTCGTTCGTTCGTTCGTTCGTTCGTTCGTTCGTTCGTTCGTTCGTTCGTTCGTTCGTTCGTTCGTTCGTTCGTTCGTTCGTTCGTTCGTTCGTTCGTTCGTTCGTTCGTTCGTTCGTTCGTTCGTTCGTTCGTTCGTTCGTTCGTTCGTTCGTTCGTTCGTTCGTTCGTTCGTTCGTTCGTTCGTTCGTTCGTTCGTTCGTTCGTTCGTTCGTTCGTTCGTTCGTTCGTTCGTTCGTTCGTTCGTTCGTTCGTTCGTTCGTTCGTTCGTTCGTTCGTTCGTTCGTTCGTTCGTTCGTTCGTTCGTTCGTTCGTTCGTTCGTTCGTTCGTTCGTTCGTTCGTTCGTTCGTTCGTTCGTTCGTTCGTTCGTTCGTTCGTTCGTTCGTTCGTTCGTTCGTTCGTTCGTTCGTTCGTTCGTTCGTTCGTTCGTTCGTTCGTTCGTTCGTTCGTTCGTTCGTTCGTTCGTTCGTTCGTTCGTTCGTTCGTTCGTTCGTTCGTTCGTTCGTTCGTTCGTTCGTTCGTTCGTTCGTTCGTTCGTTCGTTCGTTCGTTCGTTCGTTCGTTCGTTCGTTCGTTCGTTCGTTCGTTCGTTCGTTCGTTCGTTCGTTCGTTCGTTCGTTCGTTCGTTCGTTCGTTCGTTCGTTCGTTCGTTCGTTCGTTCGTTCGTTCGTTCGTTCGTTCGTTCGTTCGTTCGTTCGTTCGTTCGTTCGTTCGTTCGTTCGTTCGTTCGTTCGTTCGTTCGTTCGTTCGTTCGTTCGTTCGTTCGTTCGTTCGTTCGTTCGTTCGTTCGTTCGTTCGTTCGTTCGTTCGTTCGTTCGTTCGTTCGTTCGTTCGTTCGTTCGTTCGTTCGTTCGTTCGTTCGTTCGTTCGTTCGTTCGTTCGTTCGTTCGTTCGTTCGTTCGTTCGTTCGTTCGTTCGTTCGTTCGTTCGTTCGTTCGTTCGTTCGTTCGTTCGTTCGTTCGTTCGTTCGTTCGTTCGTTCGTTCGTTCGTTCGTTCGTTCGTTCGTTCGTTCATTTATTTATTCATTCATTTATTTATTTACTTATATATTTATTTATTTATTCATTTACTAATTTATTTATTTATTCATTGATTTATTTATTCATTTATTTATTTATTTATTCATTCATTCATTCATTCATTCTTCATTCATTCATTTAACTACTTATTTAGTTATTTATTTATTTATTTAGTTATTGATTTATTTATTTATGCATTCAGTCATTCATTCATTTATTCATTCATTCATTCATTCATTTATTCATTCATTCATTCATTCATTCATTCATTCATTCATTCATCCATTCATCCATTCATCCATTCATTCATTCATTCATTCATTCATGTATTCATTCATTCATTCATTCATTCATTGAATGGTTGAAGGAAGGAATTATTCAACGAAGTCAGAGTCAGTACTCGAGTCCGATCGTGATAGTTCCAAAGAAAAATGGAGAATATCGAGTGTGCGTCGACTATCGACAATTAGACAAGAAGATAGCGCGAGATAGGTTTCCGATGCCGCTAGTCGACGATCGGATAGACGCCCTCACCAAAGCAAGAGTGTTTTCGGTGCTGGATTTGAAGAACGGGTTCTTCCACGTTCCTGTTGCAATCGAGAGTCGAAAGTATACGTCATTCGTAACGCCGGACGGGCAGTACGAGTTCACCAAAACGCCATTCCGATTGTGTAACAGTCCAATGTCATTTCTGCGCTTTATCGACGAAGTTTTTCGCGATTTGATTCGACGAAATATAGTATTTACATGCGTTGACGACCTGATTGTTCCAGGTACAGATGAAAAGGAAGCATTGACGAATTTCAAGGAGACCTTAGCGGTCGCGGCAGAGAGAGGACTATCCATCAATTGGAAGAAGCGTGCGTTCTTGAAACGTCGAGTCGAGTATCTTGGCCATGTCATCGAGGGAGGTACCGTGGGTCCCTCGCCGGCGAAGATAAAAGCCGTTACGAATTATCCGAAGCCAACGTCAAAGAAGGCCGTCCAGAGTTTCCTCGGTTTGACGGGATACTTTCGGAAATTTGTTCGCGATTATTCTAGAATCGCAAAACCATTGTCGGAGCTGTTGAAAACCAACCAGAGGTTCCGATTCGACGCCGAAGAGGAACGGTCGTTCGAACAACTGAAACGGTTGTTGGCGAGCGAACCGATTTTACGAATTTACAGCCCAGGCGCAATAACGGAGTTGCACACTGACGCGAGCAAGGAAGGGTATGGAGCGGCGCTGCTGCAAAAAGGGCGAGAGGACGATTGTTTTCACGTCGTGTACTTCACGAGTCGAAAAACGTCCGACGCCGAGAAGAAGCTGCACTCATATGAGCTTGAGACTCTAGCAGTAATTCATGCCGTCAAGAAGTTTCGAGTATACCTACTCGGGATAAAATTCACACTGATAACCGATTGTTCGGCACTCCAAAAAACGTTGAACAAGATGGATATTGCACCAAAAGTCGCAAGATGGGCGTTGATGTTGGAGGAGTTTGAGTACGAGGTGGAGCATCGCGCCGGGAGCCGTCTCAAACACGTAGACGCGTTGAGTCGCTATCCAGTGATGATTGTCGAGGATAAAGTTACGCCGATGATTCGAAGAGAACAAGACGCCGAATAGAGACTACGCGTGATTAAGAAGGTTTTGGAGTCGTAGTCGTACGAAGATTATTCGTGCGAAATGGAGTTCTAATGAAACGAGTCGACGATAAAAATGTCGTTGTATTACCGACGAAGATGCATCAGGAAGTAATACAAAAGGCGCACGACAACGGGCGTTTTGGAGTCAAGAAGATGCTTGAGCAAATCAAATCCGAATACTACATTCCTAAGTTGAAGGAAAAGCTCGAGAGATACGTCGGTTGTTGCGTCCGTTGCATATTGGCCGAGGGAAAACGAGGAAAAAGAGAAGGAGAGTTGTACACGATACCGAAGGGAGATATACCCCTTGCGACGTATCATATCGACCATCTTGGGCCGATGACGGCAACGTCGAAGATGTACAAACATTTATTTGTCATAGTCGACGGATTCTCTAAGTTCGCTTGGATCTATCCAACGAAAATGACGAAGGCAGCCGAAGTTTTAGACCGGTTGAAGAACCAACAAAAAAACATTTGGAAACCCGAAGAGAATTGTCAGTGATCGTGGAACGGCATTTACTTCCGCGGAGTTCAGGGAGTATTGTATGACTGAAAACATCGAGCATGTGCTCATCACGACAGGTGTGCCAAGGGGAAATGGGCAAGTCGAGAGGATAAATCGGATAATCACCCCAATCTTGACAAAACTAGCTCACGAGAATCCCGATCGATGGTATCGATATGTCGACAAAGTAGAGTGTGCCATAAACGGCACTGAACAACGAAGCATGGGCGTAAGCCCATTTGAAGTACTCTTCGGAGTAAAAATGAGACAAAAGGATAACGCCGAGATACTCGCCTTGATCGAGAAAGAGGCGGTATTGCAGTTCGACGAAGAGAGAGAAGCGTTACGAAGCTTCGCGAAGGAAAACATCGGCAAAATCCAGGCGGAGAATCGGAGAACGTACGCTCGGAGTTGCAAGCCAGCAACGAAATATCAGGTGGGCGACTGGGTCGCGATAAAGAGGACGCAATTTAAGCCGGGCTCGAAGTTGAGCGACAAGTTTCTGGGTCCATATTGTAGGAAGCGTATGTTTTAGACGGCGAGATGGTAGGAATGTAAGAAGCGTATGTTTTAGACGGCGAGATCGTAGGGTACAGTGTTGTGAAGTGTGACGACCGCGGCGCAGAAGGCGATACGAATAGCCAAGAGACGACAAAGGCAGTAGCGAGCGTGAGCCGTAGAAAGACGGATGTATAGAATGTACTTAAGAGTCAGTGTAACACGGAGAATAATTTCGACGGGTTCCCTTTCCCAGCGGTAGTGCAGAGCTCGTGTGCATGTTACACGTACGCTGCAAGAATTTCTTTCTCGCTACAATATATAGCCGAGCGTACCAAACATTCAAGTTTGTTTTTGCTGCAACCACAGCAATAAATAACAGAATTATGATAATTCTGAGTATGCAACGACAAACGTCGTTGGCATCTCGCTCTTTAGCAGAGCGGTTTTTATTAATTAACACATTTGTTAATTATAAATTCTTACGAACTAAAATTATGTCCGTCTATTTTAGCAGACGGAGATAAACAACGACGAACGTCGTTGGCATCTCACTCTTCAACAGAGCGGTTATTAATAATTAACATATTTGTTAATAAACATTTATAAACAATTAAAATTCTCTCTGTCCACTTTAGCGGACAGACTTACAGCGTCAGACGTCGCTGGCATCTCGCTTGTTAGCAGACCGAGTTTATTAATTAACATATTTGTTAATTCATTATTTTTAGAAATTAAAAATATCTCTGTCCATTGTGAGGACAGATTCACAGCGACAGGCGTCACTGGCACCTTGCTCTTTAACAAAACGGTTATTAATCTTTAACATATTTGTTAATAAACATTTATAAACAATTAAAATTTTCTCTGTCCACTTTAGCGGACAGACTTACAGCGACAGGCGTCGCTGACATCTCGCTCTTTAGCAGAGCGAGTTTATTAATTAACATATTTGTTAATTCATTATTTTTAGAAATTAAAAATATCATTTTTTCATCATTTATTGAAGAAACTGCGCTGATATTTTTTATCATTCAGTGTATATCGGAGAAGCTTCGCTAACCTTTTTTTATCATTTAGTATGTATTGAAGAAACTGCGCTGACA
The DNA here is from genome assembly GCA_951802705.1 of Netelia virgata. Taxonomy (NCBI): domain Eukaryota; kingdom Metazoa; phylum Arthropoda; class Insecta; order Hymenoptera; family Ichneumonidae; genus Netelia; species Netelia virgata. Next base: position 11,888 of record CATOQI010000097.1, on the reverse strand, counting down.
TTTTTTCATCATTCAGTATGTATTGAAGAAACTGCGCTGACATTTTTTCATCATTTAGTATATGTATTGAAGAATCTGGGCTGACATTTTTTTATCATTCAGTGTGTAGCGAAAAAACTGCGCTGACGTTTTTGTATCATGCAGTGTGTACAGAAGAAGTCGCGCTGACATTTTCTCATCACTCAGTCTGTATCGAAGAAACTTTGCTGACTTTTATCATCATTCTGTGTTTAGCAAAAAAGTTTGATTAATCGATGAAAAAATGACTGCAAAGTTTCTTCGATACAGACTGAGTGATGAGAAAATGTTAGCGAAGCTTCTCCGATACACACTAAATGATAACAAAATCTCAGCGCAGTTTCTTCAATACCTACTAAATGATAAAAAAATGTTAGCAAAGGCTCTCCGATACACACTAAATGATAAAAAAATGTCAGCGCAGGTTCTTGAATGTATACTAAATAATGAAAAAATGTCAGCGCAGGTTCTTGAATGTATACTAAATAATGAAAAAATGTCAGCGCAGGTTCTTCAATGCATACTAAATCGTGAAAAAATGTTAGCGAAGGTTTTTTGATACACACTGAATGATAATGAAATCTCAGCGCAGTTTCTTCAATATATACAAAATGATGCCGTGCCGAGAACCGATCACAATGCTTCGGCTATGCATATATATATGCGTCTGGGTAATGTACACCAATCATAGATGATAATCAGTTCTTATAAACTAACTCTCTCCGTTCGTTTTAGCGAACGAAGGAGGACAGTGACAGGCGTCACTGTGATCTTGCTCTTTGGCAGGGCAGTTTTTATCAACTGACAACAGTTTTTCGAAACTGTAATTCTCTTCATCCGTTTTAGCGGACGAAAGAGACCAGCGACTGACGTCGCTGGCATCTCGCTCTTTAACACAGCGAGTTTAGTAATTAACATGTTTTACAATTAAAATTATAATAATTTGCAAATATACTCTGAAAAAAAAATATTTGTAAAAATTAGTTTATGGCATGTTGCCATATCATTCGGGTCCCGTGAATGACCCGGGCCTCGTGCCGCGCGCACGATATGCAGCAGCTCGTGTTCCCCCTGTCCCCTCTCCGCAGAGACTGGCAAAGAGTAAACACAAGCAGTGCCGAGAGCCGATCGCAATGCTGCGGCTATGCATATATATATATACATCTGGATAATATACGCCCAGTCATCTGTAAAGAAATATGTATTATACAAAAATGTATTTCTTGCAATCATATTATATGATAATCAGTTCTTATAAACTGATACTCTCTCCGTTCGTTTTAGTGAACGGAGGAGGACAGCGACAGGCGTCGCTGTGACCTCGCTCTTTAGCAAGGTACTTATTAATTAACATGTGTGTTAATTAACAATTCTTATAAAGTAAAATTAACATATTTATCAATTAATAATTCTTTTCAACTAAAATTCTCCTCGTCCATTGTAGCGGACAGAGGAGAACAGCGACATGCGTCGCTGAGATGTTGCTCTTTGGCAGGGCAGTTTTTATTAACTGACAACAGTTTTTAGAAACTGTAATTCTCTTCGTCCGTTTTAGCGGACGAAAGAGAACAGCGACAGACGTCGCTGGTATCTCGCTCTTTAACAGAGCGAGTTTATTAATTTACATATGTGTTAATTCATGATTTTTAATAATTAAAACTATATCTGTCCATTGTGCGGACAGACTCACAGCGACAGGCGTTGCTGGCACCTCGCTCTTTAACATAGCGAGTTTATTAACTAATATATTTTATAATTAGGCTTATAATAATTACGCCAATATTTTATGAAAATAAAATATTAGTAAAAATTAGTTCATGGCAAGTCACCATATCCTTCGGGTCGCATGGGTGCCCCGGGCCTCGTGCCGCGCGCCCGATATGCGGCTACTCGTGTTCCCCCCCTGCCACTATCCGCAAACAGTGGCAAAGAGTAAACACGAGCCGTGCCGAGAGCCGATGACAATGCTTCGGCTCAGTATATATATATGCGTCTGGGTAATATACACCCAGTCATCTGTAAAGAAATATGTATTATACAAAAATATATTTCTTGCAATCATATTATATGTTAATCAGTTCTTATAAACTGATACTCTCTCGGACAGCGACATGCGTCGCTGAGATGTTGCTCTTTGGCAGGGCAGTTTTTATTAACTGACAACAGTTCTTAGAAACTGTAATTCTGTTCGTCCGTTTTAGCGGACGAAACAGAACAGCGACAGCCGTCGCTGGGATCTCGCTCTTTCACAGAGCGAGTTTAGTAATTAACATATTTTACAATTAATCTTATAATAATTATGCAAATATACTCTGAAAATAAAATATTAGTTTAAAATAGTTTATGGGAAGCTACTATATCCTTCGGGTCGCGTAGAGGACCGAGAGCTCTTGTCGCGCGCACGATATGCTCGACGCGCACGGATTCTCCCTCAATCGCTCCCCTCTCAAAAGGTTCTCTCGAGGTTCGGCTCTCAAACCTCAAATTTTCGGAGCTACAGATTGAAATTTAGAGAGTATACGTAATTTTTAATTCTAAACAAGTTTTTCATCTTAGTAATTTTCGAGAAAATTGTGCGTTCGCGAGAAAAAAATTAGAAACTAAAAAAAAGGGGGGTCGGGCGTGGTTTTTGACCTCCCACGGCTGTAATTTTCCGATTTTCCGAAAAATTCAACTGCACGATGTTAGATAATTTAAGTCCGCGGTAGCACTAATCTATCTGTAAAAGGGGGGTGGTGAAAATTGTTCAAAGTTTTTATTTCGGCGCGCGGTTTTTTTGTCAAGCCGTGTCTCATTAAAAAATTCATAGAAAATCAAATAACTTGAAAATATTTTTTTTAACACGGCAGTTATCTGTAGAATCGTTTGTTTTATAATTTACGTGAAACCAAAAAATTCTATGATTATTTATACCCGTTGTATCACAGTTTCAATATTTGAAACGGCTTTTTTTGGGTGTTCCCATGAACGAAAAAATGGTTAGCCTAAATATTTAATAAACCTACTTTATAACGAAAAATAAAGTTCCTTGAAAGTTCCTCGTCGCTATCACCTTTTCCGCGGTAATAATTATTTTAACACGCGACGCGAGAGACAAAATTTTTAAACCCGCGACGCTGTATAGACAGAGAAAGACCTATCGCCTATCTCTCTCTTACTCACAGCGCATATGGAGCCTTCGCTGGCTCAGTGCCGGCGCTCCCGGACACACTCGCACACATTTATGCTCTGACTGTGTCGCACGACGAAGCTCTTCGCTATAGCAACCGCGCGGCGTTCCTCGAGTCCGATGCGACAGAGAGAGAAGTATTAGGCATCAATGATGTGTGCGACAAAGATGTACTTACCCATCGCTGTTGAGAATGTAAGGCGTCACACTATACGTTTTTGCCGGTCCGGCCTTATTGTTAGACTGACAATGAGTTGGACGCGATTTGAGAGGCGGAGAGAAATATATACAAAATAAAACAAGCGAACGCGCCAAACCGCGTTCGCGTGACGCCTATAATGGCTTGAAGTAATTTGTGTTATATTTGCGATGAGACGTTGGAATGTGATAATAGATAATAGTAATAAAGTCATTACTCTGGCACGTCGAGAAATGGAAATATTGATTGAGTGGAGTAAAAAAAAAGACAATAAATGGAGAATTAGGGAATAATCAAATGCAACAAATTTTCCAAATAATAGTCAAGAGTCTCTTGAGCAATAAACATTGCAGAACTACAACTGCTATTGTACGTACTACTGTGATAGGTACGCAAAAGTGCTGAGAAAAAAAGAAACGCTTCATATAAAAACTACATGTCCTACATTATTTCATATAGAAAAAAAACGATTTCGGTAAAAAAAATGTATTTGCGCGTTACGATAATAATTATATTCATAAAATTTTGAGTTGAATAAGCTATAAGTATTAACATCGATTTTTCGAAATTTTTCTACTGTTTGATGATTTTTATCGGCTGAAAATTAAAATATACGGCAGCGCGCGAACAGACAACAGAAATGTCACAGCTGATGCGTGTGTTGATCGTTTCGTTGGGTAGTACCTCTCTGTCGCATCGGACTCGAGGAACGCCGCGCGGTTGCCATAGCGACGAGCTTCGTCGTCGACACAGTCAGAGCATAAATGTGTGCGAGTGTGTCCGTGAGCGCCGGCACTGAGCCAGCGAAGGCTCCATTTGCGCTGTGAGTAAGAGAGAGATAGGCGATAGGTCTTTCTCTGTCTATACAGCGTCGCGGGTTTAAAAATTTTGTCTCTCGCGTCGCGTGTTAAAATAATTATTACCGCGTAAACGGTGATACTGACGAGAAACTTTCAAAGAACTTTATTTTTCGTTATAAAGTAGATTTATTAAATATTTAGGCTAAACATTTTTTCATTCATGGGAACACCCAAAAAAGCCGTTTCAAATATTGAAACTGTGATACAACAGGTATAAATAATCATAGAATTTTTTTGTTTCACGAAAATTGTAAAACAAACAATTCGACAGATAACTGCCGTGTTAAAAAAATGATTTTCAAGTTATTTGATTTTCTATGAAATTTTTAAAGAGACACGACTTGAAAAAAAACCACGCGTCGAAAAAAAAACTTTGAACAATTTTCACCACCCCCATTTTACAGATAGATTAGTGCTACCGCGGACTTAAATTATCTAACATCATGCAGTTGAATTTTTCGGAAAATCGAAAAATTACAGCCGTGGGAGGTCAAAAACCACTCCCGACCCCCCTTTTTTTTAGTTTTTAATTTTTTTCTGGCGAACGCACAATTTTCTCGAAAATTACTAAGATGAAAAACTTGTGTAGAATTAAAAATTACATATAACCTCTAATTTTCAATCTGTAGCTCCGAAAATTTGAGGTTTGAGATCCGAACCTCTGGTTTGAACGGCCTATAAAACCTTGAAGCGCTCGGGTTTTTACCTAACGTGAGTGTCGCCACGGATCAAAATTATTATAAAATGAATTTATTCCAATATATAGAATTGGTATTCAGCAATAATAATTATGTTCGCGGTAACTTGGCGAATAACTTTTTCATTGAATTCCGTCGATTTTTCAATTATAGAAAATATGCAAAACTTGTTTTTTTATTAGGTTGTTACAATTTTCGAAGAGGGATTTTATAATTGCTGTTTAACAAATTGTGGATGGAATAAAATATGTCCGCCGATTTTTTATTCGGAAAAATGAGTGCAGTTTCGATTACAATTTTATTCGACGACATATTGTTCACATAATTATGACTGCTAAATATCAATGATACGATAGAAATATATTCGTCTCACAATAATTTTTGTCCACGCCGGCAATTGGAAGAAATCCGGGAGTGCCGACGTCTCGGAAGACTCAGAGAAGGCGCGTCTAACAGGTAAACAAAGAATAAGAAACCACCAGTAGTCTCCTGACCGACCCCAATGCTTCGGTCATATATATTGCCACGCCGTTGGGGAAGGAATAACTGGGGGAAAGGTGGGGGGACAACAAAAATTAACTGAATGTGGGCGACACGACTTCACAAAATATCACAATCCTTATTTTATTTAGATATCGCTATTTAACAATTATATATCACAGAAAACTCTTAAAAAGTCGTACTATTAACTTCGGCGGACGATCTCGGGGGAAATATAAAAAAAAATTTATACCGTTAATATTGATGGGCGCCAGTTATTTTTGCATAAAAAAAAATAACAAAATAAATTTTATCACAAGGGAGGGGGTGTAAACAATTATTTTGGGAAGACTAGGGGAGGATTAATATTGGGGGTTAGCTCAGGGTGGGTTCTCCGACGCGATGGCCTCTTAATGATTACCACTGGCCACAATTTTGATCTTTGAAATAATATTTCGCCAAGTGCGGAAACTGAAACGAGATAACGCGGGACTCTATACAAAAAAAACGTAAACACGGGTAACGCGAACTCTGACGGGCGGGGACGGTCGAAGGCCGTCGGGAAAATCTTAAAACTAACGCGTCTTATTACTACACAGCCGGGGAGGACTCGAATACAAATTTTTCGTAAAGGCTAAGGAGAGTATAACAGAAAAAAAAATCGGTGCCAAAATTTCGATAGTGCAAACACTTACGTTTCTCTCGCTTTCGCTCTCTCGTGGTCCTTCGACTCGCCGGTTCGTCGTACTTCCCAAATTTCCTCGGATCGGGTGTTGGTGGAGTATGCCGGGTCGTCGTAGTTTAATTTTCGCTTTCCTTTATTCTCCTCTACCTTTTCTCACTCACGCCGCACTCTCTGTCTATCTGCCTCTATCACACTCTAATACTTTTCTCTAACTCTTTATCGCCTGTCGCTTCTCTAACGTCCGTTCTCTCACACCGCTCGTCGCAAAGTGCCGGAACTTGCGAGTTTTCCGGGTGTTCTTAAATTTCTCCCGTGCCTCTGATTTGACGAGACACGGGAGATCCTTGATCCATGATTGGCCGCGCGGGTCACGGGTCAATCGATGAGGCGACACTCGGGTCGATATTTCTGGGGACAATGTTGGGGGCAGGCTCTATCGGGAACTAGGCGTAACGAGGATTTATCGATATGGTAGGATAAGGTGTCGGGTAAGTAGGACGGGTGGGAAGGCTATCGGTGTCGCCGGACGCTGCTGCCATCTCCTTAGTTATTGCGTCACCGTCGCCGATTGATGGCTCGGGGACAGCTGATGAGATGTGGCCGGTGACATGTGCGGTAGTTTATTTGGAGAGTGCGGGAGACGATATTTTTCTTCCAAGTGGAGATACTTTTGTAGATTTTACGAGTGCGCGGTGGGTGATGTTCCGTTCGGGTTTCCTCGTTGGATTTTTCTCCGGTGGGTGGTGAGTGTTCTTTTAATGGTTGCTTTCTTCTTTTCCTTTTTTGTTCCTTGGTTATTTAATTTAGGTTATTCGGGATGATGTCCGGGTGGCGATGATGGTGATCCTGGGGTGCTGTGGCTCTTCTCGATGGTGATTTTCGTCGGTGGATGGTGAGTTTTCTTCGGGGCGGCGTGTAAGTGTTTGCACGAGTTGCAATTATAATATAAGGAAATGACATACTTACTGATACTTTATGTTTTAGGTTGGTGGAACGGCTGCCTTTGGGACGAGCTGGTGCAGCGGGGGAGGATAACATTGTGCAACGTCACAATATATACGGTCGAAACATTGGTATCTATTCACGCCACTGCTTGTGTTCTCTTTTCGACCCGAGCACGCATATATATATATATACATGGGTAACGTACACCGAAAGATATTTGTAAACAAATATGCATAATACAAGAATGTAGTTCTTGTAATTATATTATTTTATAAACAGTTTTTATAAACTGAAATTATCTCCGTTCATTTGAGCTGACGGAGTTGAACAGCAACATACGTAGTTGGCATCTCGCCCTCTGAGAGGACGGTATTTAACAAATATTAATATCAGTAAACTTATAGTAATTATGATATATAGTAATTATATAATAATTCTGAAAGTATAATTCTGAAAATATATTTCGCAAATAAAATATTGGTCAAAATTTGTTTATTGCCAGATCGATAAAATTTTGGTAAAGATATCAATCTTTGGGTCAAGATTTGGGTCCCGTCCTTCGCCCGGGCCTTGTCCCGCGCACAGGAACATTGATATTCGCAATTGTTCGGAATATCGATCATCTGTTGGAGTATAAATTCATCGTTCGATCATTTTTGTTTGCGCCGGTAATCGGGAGAAAGTCGAGCACCGGCGTCTCCGAAGGATTAGCGAAGGCACGTCTGGGGGAGGGGAAGGGGCGACGAAAAACACCACCAGTCCCGTGAACTGACCCCACTGCTTCGGCCATGTGCTTACATATATATATATACATAGGAGATGGCACCCAGGAATTTCTAAAGAAATATGGATAACCCAAGGACTTATTTCTTGAAAACATTTTTTGATAAACGATTCTTACGAATTGAAATTCTCTTCGCCGATTTTAGCAGACGGGTACTCAGCGACAAGCGTCGCCCGTATCCCGACGGTTTAAAACAAATCTTAATGAAGTGACATATTTATGATACATTGTAAACACAAAAATATATTGCCAGCAATAAAATTTTACTTCAGTTGCCCCAGCAAAATATTACTTATACCGCGATAAACGGGGTACAGCTTACACAGCTAGCGTGATGAAGCGTGGTGCCACGATTTTGTCTTTCTTCATCGCACTTGTTTTTCCCTTTCCACTTTCTTCTTCCCCTTCTCCGCCCGTCTGCCGGAACATTAACAACCACGCTTTTCGTGGTGTACTTTGCCATTGGGTCAGTTCACGGGACTACTGGTGTTTTCCCTTCATTTCTCTCTGAGAGAATCGATGGAGGGAGAACACGAGTAGTCCCAGATATATATGTATGGGTAACGTACACCCAATGTCTCTGAAGAAATATGTATAGGAATTTATTTCGTGCAATGATATTATTTTATGAAAAGTTCTTATAAACTGATACTCTCTTCGTTCATTTTCGCGAACGGAGATAATAAACGACAAACGTCGTTGGCATCTCGCCCTTCGGCAGGGCAGATAATCAGTTAATCATTCTGAATGTATAATTCTGAAAATATCATTCTGAAAATATATTTTTGAAAATAAGATATTAGTCAAAGTTTGTTTATTGCAACATCGATAAAATTTTGGTAAGATATCAATCGTCTCGCCATATCCTTTGGGTCCCTCAGACGTCCTGGGTCTCGTACCGCGCTCGCGATATGCTCGTGTTCTACCCCACCGCTCCCCTCTCTAGCGCTTGCTACGTCCGTCGCGAATTCTCCACGCATATAAGTGTGGGTGTGTGTGTGTGTGTGTAACGGTCACGGACACCCAGGCACCCGTAAAGGATTATACGCGATATAAGACTTATTTCTCGCACATAGATTTTTCGGGGAATATCTTACACCCCTATCGGTATAAAGCGTGGTAAATACGTTTTCGTTCTTCATCCCACTCTTGTTCCCCCGTTTTCTTTGTTCTTCCCCTTCTCTGCCTGCGTGCCGAAACATTGGCAACCGCGCTTTTCGTGGTGTACTTTCCCATCATCATTTTTCCAATCAGTTATAGAAAAGTTTCGAAAGTGTTCACACCTCCAAAATAAAAACTAGCACAAATGGGCGGAAAAGCGAAAGGTGAGTGTTTCATATAATTTTTTAATTCATCGGTACGGTAATTACAAATGAATACCACCATATTTACGTTAACACATAATCAAATTTAATAGGAATAAATGTTTATTTGTTTTTTACAGGACATGGGAAAGCTGCAGTGAAGCCGAGACCAAGTCGTCGGCTGGCAGTGAGTGTTTGTGATAATGTATAGTGTTGAAGAATATATCGTTGAATCACAAAGGTCTTGTACGAAAAAATGTGATATCGGGAATTTTCTTGTTACAGCAGTCGACAGATAACAACGCGGCGATGCCGCCACCCGTGCGGGTTTCCACGCCACCGCCGGGCCCATCTGGAGCAGAGCAGTTTCGGCCCGCGGAGGTCGAAACACCTCAGCCGGATATGTGCAATGTGACCAACAATGTGCAATGTTAAATTTGCAAATTATGGCGTACAATTTAACTATGCGCGTCAGCGAATTGCAAGAAGAACTGCACAAAACAAAAAAAAATATGCAAAAAATGTCCGCCGCCGCGAAGGAGCGGCAGTTAAATGCCGCACAACGCAGGATTGAGGCGCAGTTGCGACGACTGCAGCGCCGATCATGACAAATTTGTGCGGCCAATCGTGATTTTTATGTTTTTTTTAAAAATAATTCTATGTTTTTCTTTTAAATAATTTGTTTATTTTAAATAATTTGATGTTTTTTTTTTAAATAATTTTCTTTTTCTTTTAAATAATTTTGTTTTTTTTTTAAATAATTTTGTTTTTTTTTAAATAATTTGATTTTTTTTTAAATAATTTTGTTTTTTTCCATGTTATTTTTATTTTATTATATTTTTATATTATAAATCTTATTACTCTTAGTTTATATTTGTTATTATTAATAAATTCTATATTCCTTGTAGCAGTATTTGTTTTCTTACTTCACCGTTCGCCTTTAAATTACCTGCGCGATAAAAAAATAAATAAATAAAAATTATCTTTGAGGCCGAGCCTTAGGCAGTCATCCCATGTGTGAAGGCTCTTTTGCGCTTTTTTGGGGGAATTTTTTTATGGGAAATAAATAAACATTCAACTACGAACTTTTCACCACATATTTACTAATATTTCGAGTGCGCTTTACAATTTTTCCCGATCAAAATCGTCGCTCAATGCTGAAGTACGCGTTTTCCTTGCAACTGTATTTTTCAAATTGGCTTCCATGATAACTCGGAAACTATTTATCCGATTTTGGTAAAATTTGGATGGTATATGCAGTCCATCTATAGTTATAAATTCAACTAGAATATTTGTAATTTTCCGTGAAATTGGACGGTTGACACAGTTTAAAAAAACGTTTATTTTTAACACGGATAATTAAAGTATGGAAATTGAAAAATCGGAAAAAATTAATCCCATCGTTATGCCATTATCTACTTAGACTTAAAAATTCTGAAATAAGTGACAATTTTTTACAAACAATTTTCAAGAAATTTGATCACTACGTGTTTTTTGTAAATCCACAATTTATATTAAAAACTTGAAAATCAGTTCTCATAAACTGATACTCTCCCCGTTCTTTTAGCGAACGGAGGAGGACAGCGAGAGAGGTCGCTGTGACCTCGCTCTTCAACAAGGCAGGTTTTATTAATTAACATATTTGTTAATTTATAAAATGCGTTGGAAATGGCACTTGGGTAGTGCCTGGGAAACACCCACCCACACTAACCCACTTATAACTCGTATAAGCGCATTTCCTTGCTTCCCAACGTTGAAAACACACTCTGTGGTATTTTCGCGTCGATACGCTTATGTGCGTAACGTCATGTCTGTGTCGATTCAACGACAGAACTTCCTTCCGGCTGTTACTGCCGGAGGAAGACAGCAACAGACGTCGCTGTGACCTCGCTCTTTAGCTAGGTCGTTATTAATTAACACGTGTGTTAATTAATAATTGTTATAAAGTAAAATTAACATATTTATCAATTAATAATTCTTATGAACTAAAATTCTCCCCTTCCATTGTAGCGGACAGAGGAGAACAGCAACATGCGTCGCTGAGATGTTGCTCTTTGGCAGGGCAGTTTTTATTAACTGACAACAGTTCTTAGAAACTGATACTCTCTCCGTTCGTTTTAGCGAACGGAGGAGGACAGCGACAGGCGTCACTGTGATCTCGCCCTTTAACCGAGCAAGTTTGGTAATTAACATATTTTACAATTAATCTTATAATAATTTGTAAATATATTCTGGAAAAAAAATATTTGTAAAAATTAGTTTATGGCATGTTGCCATATCATTCGGGTCCCGTAAATGACCCGGGCCTCGTGCCGCGCGCACGATATGCGGCTACTCGTGTTGCCCCTCTGCCGCTTTCCGCTGAGCTGGCAACGGGTAAACAGGATCGCTATGCTTTGGCAATGCATATATATATGCATCTGGGTAATATACGCCCGGTCATCTGTAAAGAAATATGTATTATACAAAAATGTATTTCTTGCAATCATATAACATGATAATCAGTTCTTATAAACTGATACTCTCTCCGTTCGTTTTGGCGAACGGAGGAGGACAGCGGCAGGCGTCACTATGATCTCGCTCTTTGACCGAGCAAGTTCGGTAATTAACATATTTTACAATTAATCCTATAATAATTTGTAAATATATTCTGGATAAAAAATATTTGTAAAAGTTAGTTTATGGCATGTTGCCATATCATTCGGGTCCCGTAAATGACCAGGGCCTCGTGCCGCGCGCACGATAT
>CATOQI010000096.1:0-22927 GCA_951802705.1 Netelia virgata | reverse complement strand
AAACACGTAATAATTAGTCAATTTTATAGGGTATGGTAAATAGATACGTCAAAGAAGAATTAGAAGCACAAGCCACTCTTGGGTTACTATTAATTAAAAATGGTTCGGAAGGAGGTAATACTTCAAGGAGTAAGAAGTCTTTAATACAAAATTTAGTATTAAAAGAGATATATAATCTTACGATGTATCCTTCAACACAAACCAAAATAGATTTAAGTATTCTGCTAAACCTTAGTATGAAAACTATAAGTGTGTGGTTTCAAAATGAAAGACAAAATGAAAAAGTCAGTATGACGAATGAAGAATCTTTAATCAGAAGATCACAAAAAGTAGAAATTAATGCTTTGATACTTTGTAGAATTTATAAGAAAATTAGATGTAGAACAAATCATAAAAAAGAATATACCTAAAATAAATTTTAATTTCTTGCAGTAATTTTTTTAAAATTTGCTAATTTAATCAATAGTTTTCAGCTATTTTAATACAAAAAATTATTTAAATATGGTAATCATTGCAAACACTTTGTTGATCAATATTATTATCTTAGAAATGTTAAAAAAATTAAACGAATAAATCAAATATTCTTCAGTTATAAAAAATTGTTTATAGACTATTTATTAGTCTAATCCCAATTTAGATTGATTATAATGCTGATTTTAGATTTTTTATTCTCCTTTTTTAATATAAAAGTAATTTTTTTATACAATATTATGTTTTCAGTTTTAATAATTATTTTATTAACCGTTATTTCTACAAAGAAATATTGTACAGATAAATCCAAATCTCATTGTGTTGACGAAGAAGTTGTTAAAATTTCGATTTTAAATGATGGTACAAGAAATATAGTAAATTTGGATTTCTCTGAAGAACCTTTAATAAAAAAAACTAAAAAAGATAAAAATTCTGCAATAAAATGTTTTGATCAAGATTTTTATGATACAAACAAGGATTGTAACAAGCTTTGTGACGATTTATTGAATGATACTTGTTTTTATCAAAAATTTAAAGAATCAGGTAAAGATGAAGAATCAGATGGTAAATTATGTAAATATGGTGAATCAGATCAAATTATTTGTAAAGACGAAGTCTTAGATAACAAAAAAGACAACAAATCTCCTACGTGTAAAAAAATATGTGAAAATGATTGGGGATTTGACAATTTTTGCTATGAAAATTTGAATTTAGAAGGTAACATCAAAAAAGATGAAAGTATTGATAAAAAATTAGAAAAAATATCAGAAAAACTATGTAAATTATCAATTGAAGTAGCTATAATAAGCAAAGCTACAAAGAAATATAAAAACACAAAATAAATTGTACAGTTTGATCAATTTTTTTTATAAAATCATAAAAATATACATTTATTCTTAAATGATCATGAAAACATCAAATGAAATATGTTTTTATTCATTTATTTCTGTAATAACGTAAAATATATTTTAATGAATTTAATTATCAATTTAATTAATTATTTTATATAAATTCTCGAATTTTTGATTAAAATATAATGACTTTAGAAAATAAAAATACAGAACTTATTAAACAAACATCTGATGATGAAATAAAAGAATTTTTAGATTGGAGAAATTCTGCTATCGAGTATTACGTACATTTATGCGCAAACTTAAGAAATTTAAATCCAGAAACTTTAAGCAAACTTGAAAATACTTTTAAGAATGTGCCTAAATGTTTAGAACATATAAACAGATACAAGTGTAAATGTGACGAAGAATGTATGGAAGGTCCTTTAAAAATACCCGAAATTTCACAAGAATGTCCTTTTTTTGATTTAGTAAACGACAATAACTACGTGGATTGTTCTTTTTTGGGTAAAGAAATTTTTTTGTTAAATTCCGATGTAAACTCCTATTTTGAGTCTGTCAGTTCTGAAATTTATGATGAAATAACGAAAATGTGTTACAATGAGAAAATTAGTCCGAGTAAATTACATTGTCAAGCTTATCTGCTAAGAGACATGTGCAAAAATAAACAGGAATGTATTGATTTTTATTTAAATAAACAAGAACCAATTTTATGTTATTACACCGACTATTTAAGAGATATAAGAAAATTTAAAGAAATTCTCGGATTAAATTCTTTTAAAAATGATTTTATACGGGATGAATTAACTATAATCGATGAAAGGGATCCTTGTTTAGTAGAAGAAGAAATTTCTCATCGAAAATTATTATCAGTTATTGATCCCGAACATCAAGAATTATTAGATAAAACTTGGTCAGATAAATTATCAGAAAATCAAGTCTATATTTATTTTATTTTAGGAATGTTAATATTATCTTCTTTAGGGTGTGTAGGTTTTAAAAGAAAATCGAATGAACTCGTATGGATAAGTCTGTCTCTAATGGGAATTTTATCTACAGGATTAATTTTATTTCATATTGAAAATTAGATTAAAATATATTTTTAATTGTAAATGATTTTAAATTTGACATTAATTTAGTCTTTATTTTTACATACATTTAAAATGAAAACTATTATAAAAAAATTTAAATTATTAAATATTTAATTAATTATACTTTTCTGTAATAAAAATTTTTAACCATAAATAAGCAATACCCTAAAGCTTCATACACAACACTACTCAATATCTCTCCATCTTTTGATAAAAGTAAATTATCTTTAGTAAGTAAATTGACATTCTTGTTTAAATTTTTAAATTTTTTGAGTATATTTGATTCTGCAAAATGTTTCTTACCTGTCATTAAACAATGTATAAAATATTTTGTACAAAAATCAATAAATCTACTTTCTCTTCCTTTAATTTGTGCCAAAGACTGTAAATTAATCTCTTCCAAAGACTGCGATATCATTTTCTTGTTAGGAGTCACAAAAAGATTTTTGTAAATAGAAATTAGTATCTTTTCAAAAGTAGCAAGACCCACTTCTTCAATATTAAAATATCCTTGCTTATTAATTAGTGCATCGTAATTATTACAAGCATCAGTAAAACTTCGAAATGAAAAAGCAAAAAATTCTTTTGGATCTATAATGTTCCCAGATGTATTTCTGTAATTTTTAGTAATTTTTTCACCTAATTTTATAAAAACTTCTTTATTATAATTTATATCATGTAAATGATAATTACTAATTTTTTCATGATTTTTGGTGGGTATAAATTTATGGTACCATCTTGTTACAGTTGTCATTGAATGTATAGAAACAAGAAATAGTAGAATTTGTAATTTCATTAAATCAGGATGAAAAATTTATTAAAAATTTTGTGTTTTAAATTGATCAAATAAATGTGATATTATTCGTTGTATTTTAATAAATTTAATACAAAATTGCAATTTTTTTGATCGCTTAATTGTGCGTAAATATTTATAAAAAAATTTTACAATAAAACACAAATGAGTCATAATGTTTTCATATTACTGATTAGGTACAAATAAAATTTTATATGATATTGATCATTTAAAAAATAACTTTATATATAATCTTAAACTAATTATAAATCTAATTAAATATATTGTATTGTTAATTTTTATATCATACTGAATCCTTCATTACACTCATTGATAGCATATATAATATTTTTTCTTAAATTTTCATAGTTTGTGTATTCAGGTAAATCCAATTGATTAAAGCAAGTATGAGCAGAGGGAAGTCTAGAATTATCAGAAGATATTTTATGTATTGAAAATTTTTGCAGTCCATTATTTCCTTGTAAATTTTTAAATCCATCAAATGGTACTCTAGTAGATCCTGTACAAAATTGAAGTAGCTTAGCTTTTTCGTCAGGAGTAAATCCACTAACTGCTTTCCAAAACCATATAATATTTCTAGAATTCTTAGTATATCCATGATAAAGTGTATTATTTTGCCAATCTTCAACATTAATTTCAGGTATTCCACATATTAATAATTCTAACTCCTTTTCTGTAAAAATGGAAATATAATCTTCATCGATTAATTCATACAATCCACTTTTTATAGCATTTAATTGTAATTCTACATTTTTAGTTAATTTTCTTTGTACTATTAAATCAATATAATTATTTTTATTGAGATCTGTAACTGGTATATTCCTTCCATTAGGTATAATATCTTCTAAATGACAAGTCCCTAACTCATTATTTTCATATGTAAATGTTAAATTTAATATATTTTCTATATTATTATCTCTAATCCAAATTAAAGAATTATAATATTGATAATCAATCTCTTCTAAATCTTGTAGACTACATTTCTTACTTAATAAATATTTATATACTGATTTATCAAAATAAATTCCTAAATTATATCCTTCTATTACTACTTTAGCGAGTATTCTACCTATAAATTTATAGTATAATAAATGATCAGAATTTATTTTGCTATTGATATAAGGATGTACTGTAGTATGTTTATCAGAAGAATAAACAAAAAGACCTAAGTCAGGATTAAGAGCTTCTTTTATGATTAGTTCCAACCATTCTTTTGTTAATCCTCCAAAATCTAAACCCTTTTCACCAGAAAATTTTATTTGTATTCTTTTACTTTTTAACTCTTTAGATGATTTATTCATAATCTGAAAAAAAGAATTTTCTAACACAGAATTTCTTCGAACTGTTATTATAAATGATCCTTCCATATAATAATCTGAATCATCTATCTTATCTTTTAGATATTTATGCTTGTGTATAAAACTTAGTACATTAAATTTCGATAAAAAAGGTACAATATTTTCATGATTTTTTATAACAGTTATTACACTCCTTTGATTTATCAAAATATTTTTTTCTAAACGAAGTCTCTTTTCTCTGTACTTTTCAATAATATAAACCTTATTTTCTGTATCAAAGAATAACAGATAATTAACAAAATCCTCATATAAACTTAATAAAGTAAGTACAATTAAATCATTGGAATCATAACTTACTAATTCTGTTAACTCGTCCAAGATCTTATAAATCTGGTCATCAATTTTTATATCTTCTGCTGAATTGAATAATTTATGATCATACAAATAAGTAAAATCAAAATATTGAATTTTTCTTTTTTCTAATTCTAAATTTCTTCGACATTGTTCGAAATTCATGCTGTATTTTTTTTCATAACTTTCAAAAAGTAGAGTGCTTATATCACTGACTATTGTCAAGTATCTAATCAACATAATTTTATCATTAAAAATATTTAAAGCTTGACGAAGGAGTATACAAATAAAATCAAATAAATAATTATCTTGTAAATTTGATCTACAAAAATTAAAAAAGTATTTTTTTGTCTTTTTACTTATTGGTAATTTTATAGTATTTCCAAATTCTTTTAAGCAATCAATATCTAATATATCCTTTTTAATTTCTATTTTACTTAAAATATACAAACATAATTCATGTAATTTTTCATATTTTGCTATCATAACTAATTTTTTTACAAATAAAATATTTTCTTGATAATCTTTCTTAGATGATAAATATATTACTTTAAAAATTTCTAAACATTTAAGAAGTTCTGTAATTTGATCATCAGCAATGTTCATTTCTAAAAATTTACTCATCAGTATTTCTATAATCTGATTTTTATAATTTAAATTAAAAGACGACACTTCTAAAAATTCATTAAAATTAAATTGATAAGAATAATCTTTTGTCAAATAACATCTAAAGAAATTTTTAAAAAATTCAATATCTGCATACATTTCAATATTTTCAGGTAATTCTCGTTCTTCTTTAGAGTATTCTTCACTAGATTCATAACTTGGTGCGTATTCAAAATAATCATCTTTTAATTTTAGTTCGAATTCATTAATTAGAAGTTGAACTGGTTCAGCCAATTGATTGTAAAATTCTTTATCAATTGCTTTATAGTTTAAGGTACACATTTTTCTTTCTTCATACCAAAATTTAAGATATTCTTTTAAATCTTCTTCATTCATATTATTAATTTCTTCAACAGATTTAAAAGGTTTGATTCCATTTTCTTCACCTATACTTGATTCATCATCATCATCTTCTTCTTCTATAAGATCTTCTTCACCCTCATTACTATAATAGCTTTCATATTCTTCTCCGCTTTCAAATTCACTTTCATTTAAATGATTTTCATTAAAAGCATCTTCTCCTTCATCAAAAGTATTTTCTTCATTAATAATGCGATCATGAAGATTCTCAATATTAAATTCCTTTTTAAACATATTCGATATCATATCAATAAACTTATACATGTTATTGTCTTCGATATGTTTAACTTCAATTTCACATAAATATAATGTGGTGAATAAAGTATTATAAACTTTTAAGCTTTCTTTATCATATTTATCTTCGTATGTGTCATAATCTTCAGAATTACTTGAAGAATTTATAAAAGTTATATTTTCAATTTCATTATAAGGATCCTCTTCATCTTCACTAAAAAATGAATTTGATTCGTTGGACCAGTAATCATCATCTGACTCTTCGTTATCGATTAAAATGTCATCATAATATTTTCCATAGACTGTAGATAAAAAAGCATAAAGAAAAGGTATCTTATTCTTATCTTTAATTCTATTCCAAGATATAATAGATAATCGTTCAAAAATTAATTTATAAGATATCAAAGAATTATTATCAGAAAGCAAGAAGTCAGATTCTTTATGATTGACAAGTATACTGAATATGATATCAGCTATACCAGATTTCATAAGTTTTTCAGATACTACAAGAGACATGTCATCATTATAAAATCTTTCAATTGAACAGTTAACGACTTTGATAAAATCCAGGGCAGCGAATAATACAACTAAATAATTATAAATTTTATGATCTTTAACTTGAAGCATATCATTTTTCAGAATAGTAAAAATAGTCTCGTATTTTTTCGATTTAAAAAAATATGCTAGAAAATCAATTGCTATAAAAAAATCAGCTTCTGCTGCTATCTTTTCTTCTAAAGAAATATTGCTTATATATTCTTTTACTATGAACTCTAAAAAATTTTCAGTTATAAGTTCTTCATATCGATTGTCATTTAAAATTATTTCATGTAGAATATTTAGCATGAAGATGTTATTTTTAGATCTTTTTATGCATAAATTAAATATGTATTTTTGTATAGTCGTTAATTCTCTGGCTTTCTTCTCCATTAGAAAAGCCTCATTAGATTCAATTTTTGTTTTAAAAGTTTCAAAATATTTTCGAAATGCGTTAATATCTCTATAACCTAAAAGATAATGAGAATCTATAAATTTACTATATGAACAGATATGTGATGCTTTAACATTATATACATCATACAAATTAATTAGTAAATGATGAAATAAGGATTTTATAAGTAGATCTGTTGCTTCTTTATTTTTACATGAAATCATATTTGTGGCAAACTTAACAATTTTCTTGTAAAATTTTTGAGATATCTCATAATTTATAGATCTACAATATTTTATAAAACTAATCAACAAAATTAATTTCTTCCTTTTTTTTATCTCTTTATTTTTCAGTATTAATCGTAAATTTGTTATAAAACTGGCAACCTTTAAAGGTTTAAATTCAGTATCTGTAATATCAAAAATCTTTTGGAGTTTTTGCACATCAAAATTGATACAATTGCAAGTGATATATTTTAAGAAATATATGACTAAATTTATAAAATCTTTAGATAATGTAAATTGACGATTAATTAAGTACGATATAACATCAAAATTATTGATATAATCATTATTGATAAATAATTTGAAATCTTGATATTCTAAAACAGTTTTAAGAAATTTTACATCTTCAAATATTTTTCTATAATTTATGTAAGCTTTCTTTTTATAAAAATTAATAAAAAAGTCAAAAATTTGTCTTTCTTCGTTTTTATTAAAATTATCATTTTTTCCTATTAGATTATTGATTAAACTATAGGTTTTTTTATTTTGACCGTTTTTTAACAAAAAATTAAATATGCTAATCTTGGTGGAAGGTTCTTCAAAATCTAACATTCTTAAATTAATTTTAGAAATAATTTCGAACAATTGTTCATTTGACCATAAGACATCAGCATACAATATATTATTTGTAACAATCCAATCCAAAAATAATCTTGTAATATATCGATTTAGTTTCGACAGATTATGAACAATTATTTTAATCAGGAATTTTGTATTTTTGTTAATCAATTCTGTTGATAATCTATTTGTAACTAAATTTTCTCCAATTTCGTTTAATTTTTCAATGTTCTTATTTTCGATATGTAATCTTATCTCATCAATACAAATTTTTTCGTTATTCTTTATTCGCTTAGGCTCATCTGTGTGTATTATTTCATCAATGGGATATAGAAGATTTAATAAATATCGAAACCATTTACACGATTCACTTGTTTCATCTATTTGTATTAAATAAGCAAATGTGAATTGACATTCTATACACAACAATTGTAAAATATTAGAACCAGATGATAATAGTTCTATTCTGATATCCATAATATCAGTAATTGTATTTGATTTTTTTATTGTACTGATATCCTGTTCAATTACAACAGGTAAAAGATTAAGAAGAAAGTAAAAACAGATATTTACAATTTTCAACTCAGCACGTGATAAAAAGTATCCTTCATGGATCATTTGACACATAAAAAATACATATTTTTCCAATTTAAAAAATTCTAGGATATCACAATCATTTTCTATTACTTGAAATAATATTATGGCTAGTTTACAGGTAAAATGCTTTAAAATAACTGAACGGTCACTTAAATCAATTAGCTCACAACATAACATATCAAAAAATGTCTCAATCCAGATCTTGTCAGTTGCACATGATTTTATATAAATTAGTTCCAAAAATTGTAATATATCATCATCTATGATTTTCTCAACATCAAAATAAAGGGAAGATACGAATTTAAATAAATTAATCTCATTAGTTTTTGTTTTTTCATCTATACCATTAGAAATAGATAAAGATTCAAAATTTAGTTTGACCAAATTATGAGCCTCAGTTTTATATTCCGGATGATGTAATATTAATATCGAAAGATTTCTATTGATATCTTTCCAAGAATCCAAAATGTAAGCATTATCACAATTAAAAATTTCATTAAAAAAATGAGAAAGTTCTTTTTTTTCTACAAATTCAATTCGAGTATCATTATCAAGTGATATTGCATCAAATAATAAAATTAATGACTTTATAGTATCCTCATGCCATAGAAAGTTTCTAAATACATTATCAATTCCTTGTTTTTTTATTTTTTTAATCGATAAAGGATCATTGTTCATAAAATAATATATTGTAATTATACAGTGATTACTATATATTAAATTTTTATCACTAATTAATTGAATACATTTCTTAAGATATTCACTATCTTCAAATGGTTCAAAATAGGCACTTCCTTTTTTATAAACTTCATTAATGATTTTAAATAGAATTTTAAGTACAAATTTATCTTTTCTAATAAAAAATATATCAAAATTACCTAGCACTTGTATAAAGTGATCTAAATGAACAATTCTTTCAAAGTCCCAATTAGTTTTAAGTAAGTAATTATATATTACAGAATAATATTTAAATTCAAGATCCGGATTATTAAATTGGCAATTAACATTAATTTTGTGATTAAAATCAATTTCCTCATCTTTAAAATTTACAAGCAATTCTTCAAGCACTGAATAAATTTTTATACTTTCAAAATTACTCGATTCTGTTATTTCTAATGATTTTATTAAGTAACCTTTCTCATCATTGATATCCAAAGATTCTAAAATTATCTTGTAATCACAATTTAAGCTCATAAGATATTTTATAAAAGTATCAAAGCAAAATCTAAGTTCATTTTGAACATTAAATGTTAACTGACAGATATTTGATTTTTTTAAGTCATCCTCCCCTTCTAAATTTTTCATTATAAAATTTATCTCTTTATGCGAAAATTCATTATTTATAATTTCAAAAATATTTTTGTTGGTTAAATTTGATGATACAGATAATAAAGCATAAATTCTTCTGATTATAAGTAAAATTTCATCATTTTTACAAATTCTTTTATTAAGTTCGATGTATGTATTATGAATACCAGTTTTAAGTTTATTTATTCTAAAAAATTCAAATATATCATCATGCTTTATAAAATTTTCAATATTATTTTCTTTCAAATTTTTATCATAGTGAAACTTTCTGAAATTCAAATTTGGGATGTTAACTATTTTTGCAAGAATCTCTCCATATAATTCACTATCTTTATTAATTACATTAGTACTATCATATAAAGAGATAACCTTAAAAGCTTGAATACTAACTTCAAAATCAAAACATAGAGCATATTTTATATATAAAATTTTATCTGGTAAAAGATTACTTTCAGGAGTAAAAATTAGTAATCTTTGAATAAATCTAAATATACTAATTAGTATTGTTTTTTCATATTCTGTGAAAAGACTATTTTGAAATCCGTCTACAAACCTTTCGTCATAAATCTTTTTAAGATCACTAGTTATTTTTCTCATAATTTTATTAAAGCTACTAAAACGTCTATTTTTAAATTTAAAATTTTGTAATGTAGAAATTAATACGTCGGAATAATCTTCGTTATTAGTAATAAATTCTTCGAATTTTTTAAAATCATTTTCTAAATAATTTATGATCATTTTGGGGCTAAAAATTAATATATATCAAATTTTAAAAATTCGTATATAGAGTAAAAAAGCTTGTGCTTATAATTATAACTTGTTTAAATAATACTTGTTGACGGATTAGTATTTTTAAAAATAAAGTTCGATTTGATAAGAATGTTAAAATTAATTTATAACAAATATTACATAAATTTACTTACATCAAAGATAATAAAATTTGTTCGCAAAATTATAGATGCAATTTAACACAATTATATTTTGTTTTGGATTTTTCAATATCAAATTTGCTGCAGCTCTATATTAGTACAAAGCTATACTATGCATAACTAACATTTCGAATTTAATTAGATCAACGGTCAGAGCCCAGGTTCTGCCTTATAAACGTTCTTACTTTATTAATAATTATTACCTCTCAAAAATAATATCATAAACAACTAGCAATGAAATTGTCTTCATAGTGAGACAAAAATTGAAAATTAATCATTTTGAATTTAGAAGAAAGTGTTTTTTACTCCATGATGTAATTCTAGCATGATTATTCAGTATGAATTGATTTAAATATAGGATATTCTAATTTTTTTTGTTGTATTGTAATCTAAACGACAAAAAAATATTCTAGTTGTATATATGTTAAAATATAAATCATTTGCTTATGATGAAAGTAAGAAATAATCTGTTTTTAAATTTATTTTTGTAAAGTATAAAATAAAATCTTTTCAATTTCAAGTAATGATTTATGATAAAAGACGAAGATAGAAGAGGGTTAAATACATACAATGTATACATTATATCTGAAGATAAGTTAGTCACTACTCAAGCAACATAAGAGATATACGCAAGGAACAACTTAATTAGTTGCTTGTGTAGATGAAAAAATAAATGAGCTTAATCAATTGATCCGAACGGTGAGTTTACTCTTATGATTTTTTCCAAAAAAAGTTCACTACTATCAAATTTGATTGTCATAGATCTTACTCATGTTCTGAAATTATAATAACGAATCGCATATTGTAATTAATCAGTAAGAAAGTATTTATAACAACAAGTTTCAATCGACAATATAAAAGAAGGATTGTGGTCTTGTTGATTACGAGTTTAGATTAAGAAGTGTAAAAAAAAGACTGTTTACCATTTTTTTTTGACGAGAAAACAATTAATAATAAAACAACTAAAGCCAGAAATATAGCACAAATGTAAAAGCAGGAAACTTTTGATAAATTATAAAGAGCTCTTTAACGATCAAAATAGATATTATTAAAATATTTTTTGACAATATTTTTAGCGAAGTGTCTCCAAAATGGGGTTCTGACCCTTACTTCTCCTAGATATTTAACGGTAGGAATTTATTTACAATTAAAATTTTTAATAGTTAGTCGTATTGTCTATATCACATTCTGAATGATATACTGTAGTACAAGCATCATTACAACAGAAAAAGGCATATCCAAAATCATATTTATGTTTAGAACATCTGATGATTATTGAATCTAAAGACCGTTTTTCAATTAATGATTTGATTTGCATCTCTGAAAAACAGCATTTTTTGTAATTGATCAATTTTTCGGCTCAACTTAAATAGCGCGAACAGAGGGGTAAAAAAAATTAAAAAAAAGAACTTTTCGAAATATTTTGTTGCAGCATAAAAAAACCTCAAATTTTAAATTGAGATGGAAAAAATAATATTTACTTACTATTAAATTAAAGATGATGATTCCTTAGTAGGTAGGTAGGTGAGTGAGTAAGTAAGTAGGTAAGTAGGTAGGTAGGTAGTAAAAAAAAAGTCTTATTAAGCATAGAATATTGTTTAATTTTTTGAAAGAAAAAGAAGATACATAAATCCAGATCTAAAATTTTGAGAAGTTTTTAGACGTATATATTCTCGTCTAAATTGAAATTCGTAAATAAAATCTTCGAGATTAACTTTCATTACCCCTCTTCGTGATCTTAGTTCAACTTTGAGATGGCTCCATAGGTTTTCGATATTATTGGTATGTACACCATCGCTATTGACAAATCCTACTGAATGATTAACAGACATATGCATAGAACCATGATTAAATATTGCAGAAGGATATGAAGCGTGGCCATCCGTTTTTATTATTGTTCCTTTTTAACTTTTTGATCGAACAGTGCTTTTATGGTTTCAGACTTTCGATTTGTAACAATCTTTAAAAAAATTCTTTTATCGCCATTCTCTTCGATTCCACCAATCAGCCAAGTAGTATTAGCAAGTTCATCCTCAGTTGAACTTGGATTCAAAATAATTTTTCCTCTACAGATCGCAGTTTCGTCTACCTGTATCATTTCACCTAATCCTCCTATTTTTGTTGAAAAGTTTTCTATTTCATCTTTAATTTTTTTTACAATTCTACCCTTAAAACTTATATAGGTTGGCTCAGAAACCTGGCACGTATCTACCACCATATAATTTGACATTCCTAAAGTAAAACAATATAACATACATAGTTGTACATTAAGTGATAGTCTGGAGTCAGCAAAGAGTGTATTAGATTTTATAGATTTTCGTTTGTTGCAGTTAACACCAGTGCAACAAAAGCCTATTCCCTCTTTGAAATAATTTAATTCTCTTTTTTGCATAATATTATTACAAACACAAGATATCTCTGTTTCAAATATATTTTCATCTATTAGAAAAGATAAAGCACTCTGTTCGTCCCTAAATATTTCACTTCGTAAATTTATAATTCTCTCGTTCATTATTGTATGGGATAAATTTTAAAAAATTTATTTTTTTTTTTTTGCTTTCCTTAAACAGAGCGTACGAAAAAAAATTTAAAATTTTTTAGATGAGCTTTATAAGCATTTTCAGATTTTTTTTAATTTTTTTTACCCCTCTGTTCGCGCTATTTAAGGAGCGCCAATTTTTCTAATAATAAATCATTTTTTTCTTCTAAGATATTTGACCTAGTCGAAATGTTATTGTCAAAAGTTAAAGATTTTATGTTTTTTATCTGATCATACCAATCAAAAAATAAAGAGTCAATTAGACAGTTTCGTATTGTTAGGTCTTTTATATTAATATTTAATAAATACTTTATATCACAGTCATCTTTATTAAGCAAATGACTGCCAAATGTATTCAGTAACGATATATTTTTTGACGCAGTTAAATAACATAATCCACGTATTGATAGATTTACATTTATCAATATTATTCTCGATAGTCTAGGCAATATAAAATTGGTGATTTTCAACTCTGTAAATATGTCATTTCGAATTTCTAATTCCTCGACTGATATCAAATTTGAAAGAATATTTAGATCTTGGTCTTTATTAATTACGTTAGTAAATGATAATACGGTTGGCTTAAATTCATCTTCGATAATTTTTATACCCTCATAAAAAGGGTTAATATCTTTTTCTTCACAATCTACATTGATGGTATCAAACATTATTAGTAATAACGTATAAAAATCTTGAAAAATTAAAACTTTTGATAAATCTAGAGATTTACAAAAGAAAAAAATAGTTTTCATCAGTTTAAGCGAATTTTTTGAAAAATAATACTTATCTTGATTTATGATGTAACAATTTATTATCTTAGGATTCTCGATATTATTATCTAAATAAATTCTTAAAACTTCATTTTTGAAATCAATAGAAGTGTTACTTTTTAGGCATTTAAGACATTTTTGAGTAGATTTAAAACTAGTGGTTTACAAGTTCTCAAATTTGCTACATTTTTTACCGTAAATTTTGAATTATCATTTTTAGTGAATTTAAAAACTGATAAAATAAGGTTATTCCAAAAAATATCAGTTTCTAAATAGTTATTATTTAACTCAAGAAAGTCAACTAAAATTAATATATTTACAAAAGAATCTAGTGATAAAATGTTATGATCTTCTTTTTTACAAATATTATTCAATAACATAAAAGTTTGACTCTGAAATTGCCTCAAATCAAAATTTCGATCTCTAATAAAAGTCATATCCTTTAAATTAAAATAATTGAACATCTTGAAGGTAAGATCTAAACTTGATATTGATAAATTTTTATCTTCAAAAAAATATAAAGTCACAATTTTACCTCCTTTTACAATAGTATTTTGTATGAATGGACTAAAAAATATATAAAATAAACTTTTTTTCATGGGGGTAACTACTTATGTAATAAATAGTAACTGAATAAATATTTAATAAATAATCTGTATGTTTTTAAATCGACGTAAATTATCTGAATGATAATTGTTCTATAATTTCTTTTCATTAACAAAATCGTATTATTTTCATGATTGTTAGCTTTGTGAATATTATAAAATTTAATCTGCAAATTGAGTAGTTTATAAAATGTAGTGTTTTTTGCTATGGCTTACTAGAATGCAAACTTCAAGATTCTGTAATCATCATATTACTCTATATTTATTTTATTTCAATATTGAATATAATTTTAATTAAATATATGTTCAAAAATACTTTTAGATCTAAAAACATCTCATTTTTTTCATTAAATCAGCTATGTGTAAGATTGTTTAACAGTTTTATTGTAAAATAATTTATTTATTATTTTAAATTTCCTTTGCGTAAAATTATGATTTAATGTAACTATCATATACAGAAAAACGGTATATTGTCAATGAAGAAACTTTTAGTGTTTTTTATTTTCAAAATCATTTTATTGCATGTCTATTGTTTAAAATAAATTTCTGACATGATCTTAATCTTTTTATAAATGATTTAAAAATCAAAATATTAATAAAGCGCAATCAATTTATTTTTACTAAATTATATGAAATCTTCTCACGATTATAATATTTTCTTTAATGGAATTAATTTAAAATTTGTAAAAGTATTATTTTTTGTTAAAAAAAAAACAATTTGAGTCTAACTCACCTAATCGGTACTCTATTTTTTATTTATAAATTCTCCAAGAAGACGGTAAGTGACAAAAATAATAATTCCCATTCAAAAAAAATTTGTTTAAAATAATTTAAACATGTTAATTCTTAACTTTGATCATGTCATAAAGTCTTGAGCCTTACAAATTTATCGTTTTACATAATTTAATATTTTTTATTTTATGCTGTACTATCAAAAACTTTCTTTCCAGCATATATACATGTTTTATAGTATCATAAACATAATTTAAATAATTTATTCTTATTGCAATGATTAATTTTATTTCATTACAAGTTTCAGTTATTTTATTTTTGATATCAATAACATTCAAACATTTCCTTGATATCTCAAATTTATTAAGTCAATTATTATTCACCATTCGTGTAATTTTTTATGTTCAAGATCCCGAATTCTATTTTTTATCTTCGACAACAACTATATTAAAAATTTCGATGTCTTTAAGTAATTATAAATTGGTAAATTTCCCTACAACATTAAAATTCAAGAAAATTATAGATTTAAATTTTCAACTAATTTTATAGAAGTATCAAACGAGTCGTAATTGTCTTTACATTTACTTCTTTTCAAGTATCCAAATATTAAAAAAAAAGCATTTCTTATAATAATCTGCTTATCTGCATCTATTGTTGTATAACATGTTTTTAAGAACAAGCAGTAACAAATCGTGTTTAAATTTTACGTAATTTGAATTAAAACTATAAAATTATTCCTATATCTAAGAATAAAGAACCTTCTTAGTTTTTGATAGGAAAAATAGAATTATAACATAGTCATAAGTCTTATCGAATACTTAAACCAGACAGTTATCTCCTAGCAGATCAAATTACTAATTTTCACGCACATTTAATTTTGTACATTGCGAAATATATGTAAAAAAGAAGTTGTCATTTGAATTCTAGTTGAATGTACATAATACATATAAAATAGTAAAAAAGCCTCTAAGTTTTCTAGTTTTAGCTGCATAAGCTATTACCAAAAATTTTGAATTTTTTTCTTACCATTTCCAACGGTGAATGGTATATCGATTCTTTATTTTTAAAATTAATCGAGCTTTTTAAAGACCCTTTTATGGGCAAAATATGGTAATATAAATAAGTCTAATCCTTATTATTTAAATTTTTTATATCACTTAATTAATAACTACTTATAAATAACTAATATTGTTATCAAAAGTTAATAATTTCGATTTAGCCTCTATCCAACTTATTTATATAATTTATATTCTTTGTGCTTTTAAATAGCATCAGCGTTTCATTTGCTAACTTACAATTTAAAATTTTTAACTTTTAGTAAAATCTAAGACTTCTTTTTGACAATATCATAAAATAGAACTATTCTTGCCTTTTGAGTATATAAATATATGTATAACTCGTTCCCTTAACAACAAGTTTTCCGGAATAACTTTAGTTTGCATATTTTTTTTTCGTTCTTTAACCATCCGACTTTATATATTTTCTATTAAAATTATATTTCTATAGATATTTTGTTTATAAATATAGTCAGAATATTATTATGGGTAGAAATGAAGCTTTCTTATTTTTTTCCCGTTAACAAGCATCTTCTTACTACTTTTTTAATTTAGATATGCATACATTTTTACAGAAAGTAAACTTATATCTGTTTCAAATAAAATTTTAGAATTTTACCATATGTCCGAGAAACTCCCTATTACGAGAGGTGAAAAAGTAATCTGCGTTGTATAAATTAAACTATTTATGCAGTTGTATCGATTGCGTGGAATACATCTTTGCCGGTTTTCCTCTATATTAATTCGACAAATAGATTAATTTTTTTAAAAAACTAACAAAGATAAGCTATTTATATATATTCTTAGAAAAAAACTTACATTCTCATTCAGGTTAACCTAATAAATCCGCAAATAAAAAAAATCTTCATTAGCAATGATACAAAATCTTTTATACATTCAAAATAGCCATATAAAACAAATTAAAAATTGAAATGAACTAAAATGAATTAAGTAAACATGATTATTAAAGAATGTTTACTTTTGCGAGAAAATTAGAAAAACTAAAATTGGAATTTCATAAAAAAAAGAACGCTTTAGATGGTTATCCATGGCTATTAAAAAAAATCTTTTACTTTTTTCATAAATTTAGACTAAAATTTTTAGAGAAGCTGAAAAGACATGAATAAAAATATTTAGGATGATTCTTTTGTAGATTAGCTTACAAATTTAATCGAGATCTAGATACTGTATGTAAATATCATGCATAATTATTACAATTTAATATAAGTCAAAAATAAAAGGTATTAACGAAGATGGTAGTTATAAAGTTTAAGAAATCATATTAAGTATTTTTTATAACGAATATAATACGTAGATCGTTTATATAATATTAATAGTACGTTGACGGAATCGAAAGAGAAACAAAGAATTGATCAATTTTATTCAATAGATAACAGAAATGCAGCTATGTTAAAACTACAATTAATTAGAAGTAACTGTTGTACCCTGTACAACCAATCCAATTTAAGGAGGTTTATTAAAATGAAGCTATTAGTACTCCCTTTGTAACGTCATTGGTAAACCACAGTATGACGTCAGATGATTAATCTGATTGGTTCAAAATAAGGAGTTAAAACTATATATAGCTGAATTTTAAAATAAAAATGAATTTCAATAAAACCACTTCTTACGAACAATTAAGTTTGTTCAATGTTTACTTAAGGAACAAACAACGTTCCAACCTAGGCACGTCAGTAACGTTCTTATAAATAAACTTGTATTATAATGCCAAAATTTAAATAACTTTATGTAAAATATAAATAAAAGTTTTGTTGATCTTTATAAAGAGACGCGTATTCTATACTAAATATCGAAGCATTCTGTTCAGGAACAAAGTTTTGTATAAAAAAAGCCGAGCCTTATCTATAGAAGTACAATTCTAATACATTTCTATTTTTTATGAAAATTTAATCTGCATACCAGAAAAAAAAAATTCAAACCATGGTTTCATATTTAATTATTATGTAAGTATTTTTGCTATTAGGATTTTTTTCTTTTAATATTTCCGAATTAATTGTGTATCTATTCAGATTGCAAAATATAAGCGCTTATACCTTAAAAAGTAATTTTATCATGATTAAAATTTGATATTTATTATCTGTTAGTTTTAATACTAGTTTGACTAAATCAGCGTCAAGAAATAACCTAAATAGAATCATATATAAAATCATCTTGGGAATATAACCAAAAATTTATGTAATAATGTAAATAATGACAGATTTGAAAAGATAATAAATTTATAGCTCAGGAATATGATTGACCCAAAATATAGATTTATTTTAAAGTAACAATGAAATATTTTTAATTGTTCTATATTATATGAACAAATTCTAATTTTGAATTTTTGGAAATAAATCATAAGAATTCAATTTAATATGGATATGGCATTATTATGCTGCTTAATTGTTGTCTGAAATATGTTTATCAAATATCTATATTTTAGTCTGAGAATAGCTTAGATACTAAAAATGTTATTTTTGCAAATAAAAAGAGTTTAATATAACTACAAATTGAATTTTAGTTTATAAACTGCCGATTATAACAGAAATATAGATTTTATGTACTTTATATAAAAATAGATTTACCTAAAAAACTTAATAATTGTATTTTTTAAATCTTCTATTTGAATTTTGCTCTTTATAACAGCAAAAATGATAAATTTGAAAGAAAGAATTCAGATGCTGTTAAACAAGTTTCGTAAAAATAAATAATTCAACGTTTTATACAATGAAAAGAAAGTCGTTTTAATATTATTATCTGTCTTTTTAGCAAAATTCTACTATATACTTTTATGTATGATTTTCCTTGATGTTTTCACAAAAAAATTACTTTATATTTCATGGAGTATCCTAAATCTAAAAAAATGGTAATTACTTTAAGTTCTTCGATAATATTAACAGCGAAATAAAAACATTATAAAATTTCTTAAAATTAGTTCTTACTACAATTATTTCATATAATTTGGTCTTGATTATTTATTAATATATAATTATGATTAGATCTTGCTAAATTCTATTGTTTAAGAAATATATTGAAAAATAGATTATCTCACGTTCTAAAACTAAATTATAACCCGTAATTTATTAAAAGTAAAAATATTGTCAATAAATTTGTAGATAACTAATATTTTACGTTTTGCAAAATAAAATCTTACTTAAAATATATTTGATATTTCGAGTGTTTTTCTATCGAATACTTCGTTTTCTCAAGACAAAATACCTGGACCATGATTCTTTAATATTTGGTGTGATTTGATGAATCTTCTAAATCGTAAAATTAATTCTATGATTTATTCATTAATATGCCATTGTAAAAAAAGCATTTGTATAAGCACTCCATTGATCGGTAATAAAGTTTAAGCTCGAAAGTTTTTTTTCGGTTATATCTTTAGTCATTGTATAGGCATCTTTATAAAACAAAATAATAAAACATTTTCGAGAATTTCTTTTAATCTTGCAACATACTGTTCAATTGTATCCTACCTTGATCATATTTTCATTTAAAATAAACATGTATTTTTCTACGACAATTCTACTACTATCCAATTAATACACTTAATTTTTTTCTTATTATAAAAATTATATTACATATTACTTACCAAGCTAAGTCAGTAATTAAACCTTTTCTACTAGAATCTTTATGTGTTTCATAGGGTATGCCAATATATATTTACCTATAAAATACTTAGATTGAATTAATAATCAATCTTTGAAAGTATATTTACTTGTTATACAACTATAAGTTATATAGATTTAATAAATGTGTATGGTTCTATACAACGCCATCTATATCCATATAAAGCCGTTTTATCTTTTACATATTAAAGATATGGTGTATTTCAAGTATATCACACTAAGCCGAATTTGAAATTAATTTACAATTGCTTGATTTTAATTTCTAAGTTTATCAGTAGCAAACATAATTAAATATAATGCTTTGTAAATACAGTGATATTATATCTTCACTGTGAAAAATGAAATCATCATTTTTATAGTTTTTATCTCGATCTAGTTATTTTTATGGGCTAAAAATATATTTTTATAAAAACTCGAGATAATTTTGATTTATCATAAATTTAGTTAATGGTAATTAACTTTAATTTGTATATATTATAGCTATAACGTAAACTAAAATTAAAATAAACTATATGTAAGGTTAACCTCAATTTAGCTTATAAAAGATACGAGGCAAAAGATAATGTCAAATTATTATAAAATTTTTTATACGTTACTATTTTAGACTTTATATACAACAATAAAAGAAAAAATTGCAATTACTTAAATGTAATTTTTAACTATCTAATTTTTATATATTAACGTTATATTTTTAACAGGTAATTTTATCTACGTAGTTTTAAAGCACTAGTTATATATCCTAATATTTTTATAAACTTGAAATATTAAATTTTTGAAGAACCTAAATCATCAGGATGTTTTAATAAAAAATACAAAACTTTCATTTTGTATATCTTTAAAGAGTCATATCTTTTAGCAAGCGTATTATCATCTTTTTTAATTGTGCTTTAATTTATACTAACTGAAATTAAATCAAAAGTTAACATCATCTCTTAGTTATTAGACCATGCTTTACTTCTCTTAATGCCTTGATCAAAAATTTTTATGATTCAAGTTTTTTATAATTGAGTAAGTTCAAATAAAAGACTGAAAATCATTAAATTTTTTACATTTATTTTTTTAAACATATAATACTACTATCAAAGAATTTAATGACAGTTAATATGTTTAGCATTATAATCATATTGTATTTTTTGTTCATAGTATGTATAAAAATGTACACCTATATTTTTTTTGTCATTTTATCACTTATTTACATTAAAGCAATCAAATATATAACTTTAAAAAACAGTTGTTTAACTTTATTTTTAAATTGCAGAAATTGTATAAAAATTTAAATTTTTTGATTAAATGACACACGTCATAATTTAAACATCTCTAATATTTAACGAAGAACATAAAAATCTCCCTAATGACAGACGATAGTAATAACATGAAATTTAATGAACAATTAATTAGGTTAAATCAGGAATGCAAGAGAAATAATCCATTATATAGGTATAGCAATATAAATGTATTTAAATGTTTTGTACGAGAAAAAATGCAAGAATGTAAGTGTAATGAAAATTGTGTTGTCAGATTATTCAAAAATACTCTTTTTAGTAATCTATGTAAAAGATGGGATATTGAGTATATGTATTCTGATTTTAGATACCTAGGATGTTATGTACCTGTGTACAAGAATACTCTTACGTATAATCAGAACAACTACGAAGGTTTTAAATATGATATGCCATCGGCACTATATAATATAAAGCAAATTAAAAGAAAATTCTTAGAAACGGTAAGAACATTTAACAGGCATAGCAAAAATAAAGATCATGGTAAAGCAAGAGATGCATTTGATGCTATGACATGTGCAGTATTAGATGTCAGGGAATTCTGTGAAGGAAAAGTGGAATGTGAAAGACAATTGTTCGATTATGGCAGTTTTAATGATTATTATGTTTTAGAGGACTATTTTACTTTAATCGAAGATGGTCGTGTGAATAAAACTATCGGATTTAAAGTTTGAAATTTAATAAAGATATCCAAAATATTTACACAACTGAATATGATGTATCAAGTTCAAATGATGCGAAAATTTTAGAAAATCAAACACCTAAAACAACACAACCAAATTATAATGTTTCAAATGCAACTGAAGAGAATAATGAATATTCGACAAAACCAACTATTATCATAAAAAAATCTAAATTTAATGATTTAAACGAAATATTACCTCGTTATCCTAATACTGAAAATCTTAAACCAAGCATAAGTACAGGTAATGATATTGACAACAGATATTACTACTTTGACAGTTCAGTAGTAATTTTACTAATATTTGGGTTAATTTTGAATGCTATTATTTGTAATTTGACTTGGAAATCGAAAAGTTTAGTAATTTCGATTATATTTGCGTTAACACTTTGGACTGTTCTAATGATTATTGAATTTTTAAATATATATAAAACGTAATCTTTTCGTCATAAAAATAAATAATCATACCCGAAATTATAATACTTTTAATCATTTTTACATAATTAGTTCTTAATTAGAAACAATGATGAAAATTTAGTACATTAAACAAATTGTAAAATTTCTACAAAATTGTAAATTTCATTATTAATCTTTAAAATAATTTAATGACATATAAATTAAAAAAGTTAAAAGTTTATTTAATTTTTGCATCTTTTACAATTAAAAGTTTTGATTCTATTGCGATGGAATAGATAGTAGTTACAATCAACTTATAATAAAATTACTTAGACAAATGTTAAGAGGGTAAGTAAATAATTATTGGTGTACTGAGAATGAGTCAACTCGAAAAGTCTAAGACTTTGTGCTTACGATAGAAGTATTTTTCTTAATTTTGTAATAGTTCTAATTTTAAAAAAATTGATTAATTAGCTTCAAAACTGAACAC
>CATOQI010000092.1:0-16198 GCA_951802705.1 Netelia virgata | reverse complement strand
TAATATATTTATATCTTTCAAACTTTAAATAAGAATCTTCTAAAATTTTATCATTTTCAATTAAATCAAGATATTTGAAAATATCTTCTTCTAGTAATATATATTTTATGTAAATCTTTAAAGATTTATTACTTAAATATGATATATTTATATTTTCAGGTTCATATCCTCTAATAATATTTAAATCTATTTTTTTTAAATTTTTATTATCTACTAAATTATATGTTTCTAAATTTCTTTCAAAAGGTTCTTTTATGCTCCATCCTAAATCATGATAAACTTTATACAAATAAAAATTATTCTTATTTAAATTTAAAATTAATTTATCAGATAAAGACAAGACATCTCCTTCGTTGAGTATTGTATTACAAATAGATAATATTAGTCTATTTATATCTGACGTAATTCTATTAATGTAAATATTCTTGATCTCTCTAATTTTATGTATATCTTTTCTTATTAATATATTTTTATAAAAATGAGGTATGCTGTCATAATAAGTATCATTATATTCAGTATTAACAGGAATATCTATTTCTGATAAAATTTTTATAATAGAATTATTAAATAAATCTATATTGAATATTTCTAAATTAAAACATTGATTTAAAAAATCACCAAAGAGGTAATTTTCAGTTAAATCTTGATAATCTATATATCTTACTTCAATATCCTTAAAATTATAGAAAAAGAAAATATCAAATTCCTTAGGAAATTTGTAATTCTTATATATTTCTCTTATTTCAGTTTTTTTTAAAAATTTAAATACTTCTTTTCTAAATCTAGGAATCTTAGAGATTTCTTCTATGTTGGATAACTTCAAATATTTATTTATATCATCTAAAGAATAAATTTCAGGATATTTACAAATCAAAGGAAGTATATCATAATTATCTAATTTTTCATTTACAAAAACGTCTTTTTCAAATACATTGACTGAATGTGTTAAACAATTCATAATATCTTCAAATTTAAAATTATCTTTTTCTAATTTTAGATTTAACAAATCAGCTCTTATTATTTTTTCATTTGAATTTAAATTTTTAAGAGATGAGACTAAATCTTCATATATATATTCTTTAGATAAATTACAACAAGAATGTAAATCATCTTGATTTATTTTATGTTTTAAGATCGTGACTTTGATCAATTGATTTACAATGTTAAAATCAAGCTTTTTTTCAATTCTTTAATGCTAGGTGTAATTTTATATATGCAAAAATCTTCTAAACTGAGATATTTATAATATTTCATAAAATAGTCTATTTTGTTATTGATTTTTTTTAAAATAGTGTAAAATGAATCAATATTTCTAATTTCTATGTCTTCTAAATTTCCTTCATAATTTTCTATAATTTCTTGCAAAAAATCAGAATCAATATATTTAGCATCTTTATTTAAGCACTCAGGAATTTTATTATATAATTTAAAAATTATTTTCCATTTTAAATTAATTAAAGTAGGCGCTTTAATATTAACAATTGAATCATAAATCTCATTAAACGATCCTAAAGTTTCTATGATGATATATAAATTTTTTAGTATGATATTTGAATTAAATTTCAAATAAATAATTTTCTCATTGAAATATTTTATGTAAGCTTCATTATTTTCCATCTGTACATGCTTTAATAAAAAATTAAAACATTTTAAAGAATTAAGTAAATCATTTTTCCAATCTAAAATATCAAGTAGATTATCTTTGATATCTTTCAGGTTAATATATTTTTTATATATTAATTGATCTATCTGGTACGTATGATCTTCTATAAATTTAATTAGCCAAATGGATAATATTTCATTTATATTAATATTATTATTATCGGTTTTTAACATTTTCAATAATAAATCTGATGATAAATGCTTAATTGTTATGTTTGAAGATATA
The DNA here is from genome assembly GCA_951802705.1 of Netelia virgata. Taxonomy (NCBI): domain Eukaryota; kingdom Metazoa; phylum Arthropoda; class Insecta; order Hymenoptera; family Ichneumonidae; genus Netelia; species Netelia virgata. Next base: position 14,310 of record CATOQI010000092.1, on the reverse strand, counting down.
AGATGTTTTTTTAAACCGTCTCGTAATAGGATATTATCAAATTTAATGGAATCATCTTCGATATCAACAAGTTTTGATAATCCTTGTATAACATTCTTATCACTATTTTTATTAATTTTATTTACACAATCATATATCTCAGAATTAAAAATTTTGTTTGTTTCGAATGGATTCATTTAAGGGTAAAATTTTGCTTTTTTAAAAATAATCATCAATTTCTGATGGATCTATCGATAAAAAATTATTTTCAAGGTGTTTAAAAAAATTACTAAGAATTTTAGATTTTTTAAAATTTTGAGAATCACCAACAACAATCAATCCCTTTTTACATCTCGTGATTGCTACATTTAATCTTCTATGATCATCAAGAAATCCAATTTCTGACAAATTATTACTTCTTACTAAAGATAAAATAATATATTCTTTTTCTCTTCCTTGAAATCCATCTACAGTATTAATTTCAATATTCTCACTTAACTTACTTTTAAGTAAAAATGCTTGTGCAGAATAAGGTGTTATGATTCCTATATCTGTAGATTTTAATAATTTAACAATTTTTATAACAATTTCAGCTTCTCCTAAATTAAATTTTGACTTTTCAAATTCCGAATCATTATAATCAGAACAATCTGTATCAATTAATAAAACAGGACTATTTGATACTAAAGCATGTGAACCTTTCTTATAAGTTAATATTTGATTATTATAAAAATTCGAATTACTAAAACTTATCAATTTAGAACACATTCTGTACTGAATGTTCAGTAGATATGTTTTTAGATATAATTTTTCAAACAAAGAATAAGTTTTTGGAGATAATTGATTAGGATCTCCTATTATAATAAAATTTTTAGCTTTGACTAAACAAAGAAAAGTTTCAACATCATTAGCTTGACATGCTTCGTCAACTAAAATCCAATCAAATTTTTTATGTTCTCTTAGAGATGAAAATAATGTGCCGAAAACGACTTTTGCCTCTTCTTGAATATCTAGTTTATATTGACGCTGTAATTTTTCTAAATTTCTTTTGTAATTTTTTTCGTTTTTTTCTTTTTCTACAAATTTTGTTTTGTCAGTTACTTGATTATCTAAATTGTATTTTGTAAGCCCTTTTTGAGAACTTCCTAGTCTATAAAAAGTAATTTCATTGGAATTGTAATACTTTGAACTCATAAACCTTTCAATAATATTATCAATAGCAATATTTGAAGGTGCACATACTAAAATCTCTTTTTTAAATTTTAATAATTGGCACAAAATTTCTACTATTGTTCTTGTTTTTCCTGTACCAGGTGGACCAATAATTTTGTAGGATTCATTTTTAAAAAGTTCGGTTACTGCTGCTTTTTGATTAAAATTCAATGTATCATCATAAAAAGTAAAACCATTATCAGTTTTGTCAATTTCAAAATTACTTTCTTCATTGTTTGTGTCATATATTATTAAGCGATCTATATTCTTAGCTAAATTTTCTAAATCAGGAATTTGCTGATCAGAAACGGTAGACCTTCCTTCAGCATATTTTTTTTCCAAACACTTCATATACAAAAAATCTATTATTTCATTTTCGTTGGTAATTTCTAATTTATACTTTTTAAAAATTTGGATCTTTAAATTATTGATCCATCCTTCTGTTATTTTATGCGGTATTATCTTTTCATTATCAATAAATAGTTCTAACTTTTTTTTAACAATTTCATTATTATAATTAGAAATTCGTGTAATATCATATTCACCATAATCAATAGTTCTATTACAGTTGATAACCACATTTTCTTCTTCGACTGAGACAATGCTGCCTTTAGTTACAAAATTTCCCTTTGAAATTTTTATTTTTTCTTCAGGATGTAAATTGCTTTTTAGTTTTCCTTTGATTCCTGAATATAATATTTTAAAGGTTGTTATAAAAGACTCATGTGATTTGATTTGCTTTGTACATATTGATTTATAAGATATACTCGGATACTCATTTTCAATTTCTTGCATATCTTTTTCCAAATTATGTTTTAGATACAATAAAAATAAAGAATCCATGTTTAAGGGTTATAAGATATGTTGAATGTTGATTTCAATAATTTTGTATAATATGCACTATTTCAATTTTAAAAAAAAATGCTTCAGAATATTATTTTGCATTTTTCCAAGCTAGATCTAAACTATACATTAAAAAAGTTTTTTTTTAAAAATGTCGTTTTTATAATATAATATATTTATTACCCCACACTTATGAAATCTCCCGATACTAAAAAATCACTGGCAAAAAAAAATTATGAAGAAAGCAAATTACAAATGCCAATTAAAAATATGTGTTACAAAAATGATCCACCAGCTTTTATAACTGTCATTGGATCGAAAAATAGTGGAAAATCTTCTGTGATAAAATCTTTAGTAAAAAAATTTAGTAAGCATAATCTTGACGATATAAAAGGTCCTATTACACTTTCAGCTGGAAGAGATAAAAGAATTACATTATTTGAATGTAACGAAGATGTACATCAATTTGTTGATTCATCCAAAGTTTCTGATTTGGTAATATTTATTATTGATGCTGTAGTTGGTTTAGAATGCGTAACTTTTGAATATATTAGTTTACTAATGTCTCATGGGTTTCCCAAGGTAATGTTTGTTGTTACACACACTGATAAAAATAACGACAAAAAACTTTTTAAAAAAATAAAAAAACAGATTTACGACGAAGTCTGCGATGGTCTCAAGTTTTTTTATCTGTCTATGAAAGACGGTAAATACAACGATAGTGAGATTTTAAATTTATCAAGAGCTATCAGTACTATGAAATATAGACCAATTGAATGGAAATGTACTCATCCACATATAGTTATAGACAAAGTTGAAAAAAATAATGTTTACGGATATGTTAGAGGATCTTCTATTAATAAAGGAGTTGATGTTCATATACCTGGATTGCACGATACAAAAATTGTTAATTTTGAGATTTTAGATGATCCTGTAGCAATAAAAAATGAAGTAAGACTGACAAATAAAAAAACTTTTTTATACGCTCCGATGATTTATAAGGAAACGCTAGAACTTGAAGAATACAATGAACATGTTTCTGATATCGAAATTGAACAAGTAGATGAAATTCAGTTATTTAAAAAAACAAAGAAATTAAAAAATGAAGTCAAAATAGAAAACTTAGAAGAAATTATTGAATATAAAGAAGAAACTAATATCGAATCGCTTGAAAAGGAAGAATCGCAAGATTCAGTTAGTACAGAAGACGAATCTTTCGAGGATTTAAAATCACAAATAAAAAACAAATTCAGAAAAGAAGCTGAAACTGAAGAAGAACTTATCGAAAAGTTCAATGAAAAGTATAACGATAATGATAAGAATAAAGATAATTTATTTTTACAAGCCAAAGAACATTTACTAGAAAAAAAAGCAAAAAATGAAGAATTAAAATTGAGAGATGTTGCATATCCTGGCGAATACATAAAAATTGAATTAAAGGATGATCTTGATAAAGATCTTGATTTTTCAAAAATTATTATTTTAGGTTCATATCTTGTTTCAGAGAGCAAACAAGAGATTTTACAAGGAAAAATCAAGACTAATAAATTCTTCGGAAGACAATTGAAAACTAACGATCCGTTAATTTTTTCAGTTGGTTGGAGAAGGTTTCAAAGCATACCTGTCTATAGTTCAAAGACTAGTGGAGATAATAGGATGCTTAAATACTCATTTAAACATGGATTTTGCTTAATAAACTTTTATGGTTCTGTCGTACCTCCTGGAACTGGATTTTCTATTTATTCTGAAAAGGCCAAATTTAGGGTTCTTGGGTATGGTAACATAATGGATGTTTCTGGTGAACATAATTTAGTAAAAAAACTTAAATTGGTAGGTTATCCGAAAAAAATAATGGGAAATACAGCATTCATAAAAGATATGTTTACTTCCGATTTAGAAGTTCAGAAATTCAAAAACGCGAAAATTAAAAGTGTAAGCGGATTAAAAGGAATTGTTAAAAATTCAATAGGGAAAAAAGGAGACTTTAGGGGTGCTTTTGAGGGTGAAATGCTAATGAGTGATATTGTTACACTAAATTGTTTTGTATCTTATCCTGTTCAAAAAATTTTAATACCTGTAAAAAACTTTTATAATGAATGGAAAGGATTAAGAAGTTTACGAGAAATTAGAGAAGAATATGGTGTTAAGATTGAAGATAAGTTTATTGAAGAAGTTACTGATGAAGAAATTGATAATTTAGATGTATCGAGTGAAACATTTGAGTTGCCGGAAGATTTAGAAAGAAAACTTCCATTAGATAAGCGAAATATCATAGTTTGTAACGAAAAAATAGAACTTCCTGTGTCGCCAGAAGATAAAAAAAGGATAGAATTTGAAAAAGAAATTAAAATGCTTAGAGAAAAGAAAGAAGCAGCTCTTATGAAGGAAAAAGAAAAATTGGATAAAAAGATTAAAAAAGAAACCAATACTTTTATTGCAGAAAAAGCTGAAAAACTGAAAAGTGCAATCCTCAAATCTAATGCAAAGAAAAAAAGAGGAAGTAAAAAATAATTGTCTTACATGTCATTCAAATAAATATCTAATTTTGATTCAAACTCTTTAAGTTTACTTAATAGAACATTTTCTAATTCTGCGTCTTTTTCTAAATATTCGTATATTTTTTCTATGTTTTGATTTGTTAAATTTGCATTATCCGAAGGGGAAATTTCTTCTTCAATATTAAAGCTGGGAAGATTACTTAGTTCAGGAAAATCCAATGAAAAATCTTCATCCATAAGGGTATTAAAAAATTTTATAACGAAATCTAACTTACTTTAAATTTGTATAACGTAAAAATTATTTTTTTGTTTATTTGGTACTATCCTTGAAATAGAAACCCCAAGATGATAAAAATAGGAAGTCAGATTAAGTTAAATAATAAAATTAATGGGACTGTAAAATATATAGGAAAATTAGAAGATAAAGAAGGAACTTGGATAGGTCTGGAATTAGAAGAACCAAGTGGTAGAAATAGTGGAAGTATCAATAATAAATCATATTTTGAATGTAAGGAAAATCATGGAATGTTTATTAAAAAAGATTTATTGGATTCAAAATTGCATAAACTTACTTTAGAAAAAGATCCGTATACAAAAGAAATGATAAATTATGAATATGAGAATGGAGTTCAAAAAATCATAAAAGAAAGTTTATATACGTCACAAATCGAAAATAAAAAAACAGAAAATTTAAAAAAAGAAATAAAACTGTTAAAACGACAATTGGAAATTGAAAAAAATTTAAAAAAAAAAATTAAAATGATTAACGATAAGCTTGTCGAAAAGATTGAAACTTTTAAATTTGATTTTGGCAAAATAATTGATGAAATTGCTAAAAAGTTAGATTTACTAAAAATACCACAGCCAAAAGTGATTGAAGATGAAAATGAGTATTTTAAATTATGTGAATCATTTAAAAATATAATTTTATCTTCTGTAGAAAATAACACGGAAAAATTAGAAAAAAATTTAAAAGTATATTATGAAATTATAAAAAAAAATTAGAAATTAACTAAACTTCTTGTTTTCGTCCACGCTTTCTAACAAGATCGAGTCTTGTCATAATTTCATCTGTATTGTTCTGGCTGATATACCCAGAATAAAACGAATCAATGTATTTAATATCGTGAGCACATTTTATAGATTTTTCAAATACATATAAATCTACAGCTTTATCTTCAGCCTTGCTTGAGATGTAAGATAATCCAAAATCAATTATGTAAACTTTATCTTTGTAAACAAAATTTGATGTAGTTAAATCTCCGTGAATTATATTATTTGTATGTAAGATATTAACAAGTTTACCAATTTCAAAGTAAATATTTTCTGAATTATCATTTTGATCAGTAATCTCTTTGACAGTTTTCCCTCTAATGTATTCCATTTGTATTATGTTACCTTCACAAGATTTAAAAATTGGTGATGGTATTTGCAATAAATTTAATTTTTTCAAAATATTTACTTCTTTTTTTGTTCTTTGTTTGGTTATTTTGGTATCAAGTTCTGGAATTCTGTATTTTTTACTTAGTCTTTCTTTAAATAAAATATCATCTTTGACATAAATGACGGATTCGGCCCCGCGAAATAAAATATCCATATTGGGGTATTTCTAAAATTAAATTTATTTATTAGATTTTTTAGTTATTTCAAGAATTTGATAAATGTCGTCAATCTCGTTTTCTTTTCCGATTTTTTCAATATAGATAAACTCATTGATAGATTTAGTAGCTACAAGATAATACCATTCTTTTTCTAAATCTTCTTCTTCAGTTGGATCTCTTAAAAATAAATTTTTGATAGCAATAAAATAATAACAGGTAGGAAGATAATTATAAGCAATATTTATATCCTTAAGCAAGTGATTAATAATATTAACAGAAGGTTCAAAACAATTACCATCTAAGTTCAAAATACGTAACTCAATATAAAGCGAAATAACTTTTTTGTTAAAATGAATACACATACTTTCTAAATCGATACATTTTTGATTTAAATAAATTTTATAAAGAAAATTATTGAGTTTATCATATCTTTTATTATTAAACAAACAATTGATATTAACTATTCCTTCATTTGGTTTATCAATATAAGGTTTGACTTCGGAAATGTGATAAAGAGCGACAATTTGTGTCTGGCCATGATTTAAAAAATAAAAGCTTTCTATTTTATTTATTTCAGAGGTCCTTGAATCTAAAAGTTCTCGTTTATCAAATCTTGAATAATCTTTTAGAAGATCTTGAACAATCATCGGGGTAAAAAGAAAAATAAGTAATTTATTTTTTATTTTTTTTATGTTTAGGTTTTTTAGTAGTTCTATCTCTTCTAGAACTTTGTATCACATAATTCTGTAAGACTAAATAATGTTTAGCATTTTTAGTATTTGGTTTTTCAGTCTGTATACCTCCAAAGAATCCAGCCCGCATTGCTTCGTTTTTCAGCAATTCGATATCTTTCTTATTTTTTAAGTAAAATTGAAGTACGCATTTCGTATTAGGCTTACATACAGAGTATAAACTAGTAAAAAAAGTCCGTATTCTTTTTTTTGGAACATGTAATGAATCATAACTCTGAAAAATCCATTGTAAAGCACTGACACTGATAACACCATCAAAAACACCCGGTTTAAAACATAATCCTTCACCAATATCTCCTTTGATTTGGTCGATACCTTCATTTTTTACTTTACATATCTCTAACATTCCTTTAGAAATGTCAACTCCTATCCAATCTATATTATTCTCTGTAAGAACACTACCACTAATTCCAGTACCACATCCAATATCTAAAATTAACCCTCGTTCTTGTAATTCAAGAAGATCAAAACATTTTCGTGTAATTTCTTTTTGTATTTCTTGTATACGACTATTGCTGTCGTATTTTATAGAATTTTCTGTGTCGTAATAACACTCAGCTGGTCCGCTTAATTCTGGAATTTTGCCCATATATAATCGGGATAAAAAAATGAATAAAAAATTGTTTAATTTAGTTTTCTTGTATTTTTATATTTGAATATAGCATCTTCAACATTTTTCTTAGTAATCATAATATAATTATTTTCAAAATTGCTTTTAAGACACATCATAGCAGCTTCTTTTACTATGCCGGAAATTTCAGCTCCACTCAATCCTTCTAATTCCAAGTCCGTTACATCAAAATCCTCAATTGGAATATTTTTAATACACTTTAAAAAAATATCAATACATCCGTCATGTGATGGTAAAGGAACTTCAATTATCTTATCAAATCTACCTGGTCTTAAAAGAGCTTTGTCTAAACTATCGATTCTGTTCGTAGCTCCAATGATATAAACATCTCCCCGATCTTCTAATCCGTCTAACAAAGTCAAGATCTGGTTAACAATACGGTTAGTAAATTCGTTATTTTTTCGTTTTTGACAAATTGAATCTATTTCGTCAAAGAAAATAACACAAGGTTGTAAATGTTTGGCACGACCAAATAAACTTCTTAATTCTTTCTCAGAATCACCTACAAATTTGCTGATGAGTTCCGGACCACGAACACTTATAAAATTACAGTGGCTCATATTTGAAACAGCTTTTGCCAACAAAGTTTTTCCACATCCTGGTGGACCATACAAAAGCACACCACTGGGTTTGTTTATACCAAGTCTCTGAAATTTATCAGGAAATTTTGAAGGATAAATTATACTCATTTGTAATTCTTCCTTTACGTTTTGTAAGGCTCCAATATTGTCAAATGTTATGGAATTGTCAACTTTTTTTATATTTTTAATACTAGATTCAAAATCGGAAATCATTAAACAAGTTCGATTTTCTGAAATTGCTTGACTGGCAGCAATTTTAAATAATTTTTTTATATCTCTAGGTGTAGATCCAGGAGTCATTTTTCCTATTTCAGTCCAATCATTGATATTATGACTTAAATTTTTAGCGTAAAATTTATAAATTTCTGCTCTTTCTTCCATATTTGGTATTTTAATCAATAATTCGTTGTCAAATCGTCTTAAGCACTCAGGAAGCAGAGATTGGTTTTCACATACACCAATAACTAATGATTTTCCTCTGTAATTGTTTAAACAATCCGATAATTGATTAACAACTTTAAAATTATCTTCTTCGTTAAGCTTATCTAAATCATCTAATAATATTATTGATAAATCGTTAAGATCTCCTTTTCTAAAAGTTTCACGGATCTCTTTCGTATCATCTAAATTTCCTTTGACAATTGGTATTTTATATTCTTGACTAATGCTGTGTATAATAAACGTTTTACCTACACCAGAAGCTCCATGAATTAATAGTGTTAATGGAGGAGTAATTCCGATACGATGATATTCTTCTTTTCGTGTTAAAGGATTATATATGTAATCTATAATATTTTTCTTTAAATATCCTATTCCTCCCAACTCTGAGATAGGTGGAATGTGACTGCTTAATTTTAGATTATTATTAAGACTAGTTGTTATACATTTATCTCTCAGCATGGAGCTTATATTATTTTTATTCATCTGTGGGTATATAAAAAAATTTTTTTGATAACTATTGTAATACGGACTTAAAAATAAATTTTTGATATTCGTTTATTTAATTTTTTATTTTTTTTTATATCCTAAATGTCAACTGATCTAGAGAAACTTAGCAATCTGAAAATAACAAATAAAAAATATAAATCAATTGGTTGGATTTATAAAGTAAACAGTACACCACATTTAGGTCATTTTGCAGGAATTATGAGGATAGCAGAATTAGATAATGACAAAAATACACTTATTAAAATTTTACTTGATGATTCTGATTACAATATTAAAATTAACAAAGATAAGATGAATGAAAAATGCGAAATTGTCTCGAACTTATTAAAAGTATGTCTAAATAAATTAGGTACTAATAACGTCGAAATTTTAAGATCTTCTGTTTTAAGAAATTCAGAAGAATATGTTAACGATTTATATAAATTAATATCAGTCACAGGAGAAAATGAAGCACTCGAAGTACTTGAAAGTAAAGATGATACTAAAATGGCTGATTTACTGATACCAATTTTAAAAATTTTAGATTCAAGATTACTAAAATGTGAAGTAATAATAAATGACAATAATAAAGTATGTGAATTAGGAAATAGAATTCTTCCACTAATTAAATATAATCAAGTAATTAGTTTGCAGAACGAAATTATTTTAAATTCGAAAGATGAAAAGATGACAGGTGTTGACAAAAAATCATCTATTACTTTGTTTGAAACTGAAAAAAGTTTAGAAAAGAAAATTAACAAATATTTTTGTGAGGAAGGAAACGTCAATTGTCATATTCTAAATATTTATAAAAATATTATTTTCCCATATCATAATATTTTTGGTTCTTCAATCCAAATACAGACAAAAAGTGAAGATGTGCTTACTTTTGAAGATTTTACTGATCTTGAAGAATCCTTTAAAAATAAAAAATGTCATCCGGGTGATTTAAAAGGAGGCTGCTCAAAACTTTTATTCGAAATATTTAAAATGATTGTAAGTGAGACAGAAAAACAAAAGTTTGATTCGTTATTTAAATAAAAAATTTACTTATAAAAGTCCAGTAGAACCAAATCCAGCCTCTCCACGTGCGCTATCTTCTAAATTATCGACTACTTCGATATCACATATATAAGTTTCAATGAGTACCATTTGTGCTATTCTTGAACCTGCTTCAAATTCAAAAGGCTTATTGCTGTTATTGAGTACTTTAACAACAAGTTCTTCATTACTATCTGGAAAAACTTTTGAATTAATAATTTCTAATCCATTCTTTACAGCTAAACCAGATCTTCCGAATACAATACCAATGGTACCTTTTTGAATTTGAAAAATCAAACCAGTATTAACTTCCATAATCTCATTAGGATTAATTTTACCACATTTCAAAGCACTCAAATCGTATCCAGCTGCTCCTTCACTATGTCTAATTGGTATTTTGGCATTTTCATCAAGCTTAATTATTTTTAGAGTTTCATTGCTGGTCATTCAAGGGTGTTGAGATTTATCATAATTTCTATAATGATATTTAAGAAATAATATTTATCCCCTTATATGAAACTAAAATATATGTATGGCGGCTGTAATATTAAAACTAAAACTTCATTTGTTAACGATAATCGTTTGTATTTTTGTTCGTGTTCGAATATTTTAGTATCTTCAGAAAACGAAATAATTGAAGTTAAATTTTTAGATAACTTTTTAAATTTTGTTAGAGTGTCTAATGATGTAATTTTGAGTGGTGATACGAAAGGTATCTTGTATGTGATTAAGAATGACTTAATAACTAAATACAAATTTGATGAATGTATTCAGGACGGTTTCATAATTAATGAGGGTATTTTTTTAGTTGTTTTTTTAAAACGCATCGTTTTGTACGATACAAAAGATAAAAAGATTGTCAATGAGTTACGTGTGCCAAACATTATTAGTTCTTGTTGCGTTTACGAAAATATACTATTAGTAGGAAATACAGAAGGGTCGGTCGAATTACACGACTTATCCTTTAATTTGCTATCACAGACTCAATGCCATGATGATAGAATTCAAGATTTTGCTTGTAAAAATATAAATGATCGTATATTTATTGCTACTAGTTCAAAAGATTATACCATAAAAATTTGGGAACTTAAAGATAAAAGTTTAGTGCATATACAGACTTTAGTAGGTCATAACGATTGGGTAAATCAGGTTAATTGGTCCTTAGACAATAAAATTATCAGTGCATCATCGGATAAAACTATAATGATTTGGAATATAACAGACAATTTCACATGGGAAAATATTTCAATTCTCGGAGGTGCAAGCCCGTTTTTAAATGGTTTTTATATGGGATCATCTGTTATAGGTCAATCAAGTTCTGGATCATTTTATAAATTCAATGAAAATGTTCTCGATTTTATATCCGGCCATACTGAGGAAGTCATGAGTCTAGATTGGAATGGTGATTATCTTTTATCAACATCTTTAGATAAAACCTGTCGTATCTTTTTTAAAAACAGAGAAATTGGTAGACCTCTTACACACGGATACGAATTATTAGCTGGAAAATTTTTGAGTGATACTAATTTATCAATTATTATAGGAGGACTTGAAACAATAATTAGAGTTTTTGAACCAACTTTTATTTTTTATTTAAGTAGTGAATGGATGAATGAGAATTTAGAATCAAAAATGGATTCTTTAAATATATCAGATTCATTTCCAAAATATTTTAAAGATATTGATGATTACAAGATAGCAGCTGTACCTGCAGAGTTATCTTTGACAAATGATGTGATAGAAGATTATAATTTTGAAAATGTAAACGAGTATTTGCTATCAACTACAACTTTCAGAGAGATAAAAAAGATGTATGGTCATTATTTCGAAGTTTCCGACGTCGCCGTATCAAAAAATTATATAGCATCGTGCAACAAGTCGCTTACAAAAAAATTTGGTGGGATATTTTTATGGTCAAAAAATTTCGAAATTCTTGATTATTTTGAGTTACATATGTATGGAATTATCAAACTAGTTTTTTCACCAGATGAAAAATATCTATGTGCAGTATCAAAAGACAAGACATCTAGTGTTTATGAAATTGATAAAAAATTATTGTTTAAATATCACAATGTTGATCATTTAAGAGTAGTATGGGATTGTTCATTTTCATTTGATTCGAAATATTACGCTACATGTAGCCGAGATAGAAAAGTAAATATTTATGATTTATCTGATAATAATAAACTTAAATGTTGTATTGAGTTTGAGAATGAAGTAACTGCATTGGATTTTAGTCCAATTTGTTATGATTTGTCAGTTGGAACTGATCAAGGAGAAATATTTTTTATCAATTATTTAAATACAGAATTTGTCATGAATGTTAAAAGTAAGTATTTAGCACATAGTCAACGTATAAATGCATTAAAATACAATAAGAAAGGAAATCTGCTTGCATCGGGTGGAAAAGATGGTTTAATAAATGTCTTAGAATTTTTTTAATAAAATTTTAAAAGAATCTCATTGTAAAAAATATAATATAATCTTTCGAAATTTTCGGCATTATATTTTTACAAACAAAATGTTAAAAGTTTTTGTTAGTGATTCTTAAAATATTTTTTTAATCCCCATTTCTTATATGATTAATCCAAACTCAGAAATGTCTACTCAAATATCAAGTAAACTACCTATTATCTCTTACGAGTCATTAATAGAAAATCAAGTAAATAAAGATGAAGAATTTGTTATAGTAAATGATGGTAACTTCAGTTTATGGAGCATTAATAATGAAGACGTTGACAGTTTACACAAAAAACAAATTAGTGGACTTTTTTATATTTCCAATACTGGTCTTTTTATGGTAAATTGTTACAAAGACAAGTTAGTCTGTTACGCTACAAATTTTTCAAAAATATTTACTAAATTATATTTTGACTCAAAAATATCAACAGTAAAATTTAGTAGCAATGATACGTTTTTAATAATAAATACACAATCTAAAGTCTATGTTGTAAATATTTTTAAAGGAGAAATCATAATAACTGAAGATAAAGAAAATATTGAAATTGATATGGATGAAAAATTAATTTATCTTACAGATTCAAAAAAATGTTTAAATATTGATACTTTAAATGATATCAAATATCCTGATGATCTTAAAATATACAAAACTTTAGGAGACCAGTCAATGTGTTTTTACGAAGGCAGATCACAAAAAGTCATCTATTCTACTCGAAAATTTTGTACTAAAAAAAATCAAGCTAATATTGACAAAATAAATTTTGGATTTACGAATAAAATCGGATATGCATACTTCACTAAAACATTAAAGAATTTAAATTTGTATACCTTAGAAATTTACAAAGAAAATAAAATATACATGATAAATTTTGATACAAAACCTGTAGACTTTAAAGTATCAAATAATATGGTACTGGTATTCGATACACTAAAAAATGTAATATTTTACAAACAAGATAAAACTGGTTATATCAAATTTAAAAATATTGAGAAAGAGGGAGATGTTATACTTTCTTTGTCAAGAAATGTAGCTTGTTTATATGATGAGATAACAGAAAATATCGAATTTTATGACAAAGGAGAATTAAGAAGTGTATATCTTCACAGAGGATGTTCTGAGTTACAATGGTCTAAATCTGGATTGTATTTGGCAGCTGTTTCTGAAACTTCAGGACTTCTTCAGATTTTTAATAATAATGGAAAAATAATATTTAAAAAAGTGTTCAACATATTTGATAAATTTATTTGGAGACCTTTCATTACATTAACTGATGAAGAAAAAGAAAAAATCAATAATTATGATATTTGCAAATACATAAGCGAGCTGAATGTATCAGCAGCCTCAGAATATAATTTGGAAACGCTTATTACTAAATGGAAGAATTTTTTGATTTCTAAACAACAATTAATTAATAAATTGAGTTAAATAAATATCACTGAACAAATTTTTTAAAATAATTTCTATTCTCAACTAAAAACCATATATTATTATTTATTTTAATGTCTATTTTTTCAATTGTAAAATATAAGTAAAATTTATTAATAAAACTCAATGGATGATGTAATTTATTATTTTTTTGTATTAATTTTATGCATTTATCTATTTAAGTCTTGGTTTTTTAATATCGCATGAATATAAATTTAACTAAAAAAATATTAATAATTTTTATGCCCCATGGATAAGCAACAGATTTTTAATGAAACAAAAGCTTATGAAGAAAGACCACTTCAACCTTACAAAGAAATATACAGTACATGTACACAAGACTATTCAAATTCTAGATT
>CATOQI010000090.1:0-19566 GCA_951802705.1 Netelia virgata | reverse complement strand
AAAACGACAAAATTCTATCTGAATAACGATGTTACAGAATTATATGACAACTCTTCATATAAGACTCCAGAATATAACACTACTCCATATGTCATGACTGAAGAATATTCCCCAGTCACACTATCTTATAATGATTCTTTCGATGGTAACAAATTGAATGAAACAGCTTTTACTTATAAAAATCCAGAGACAATGATCTGGACAGGAGTAGGAATACTTGGTATATCAATTTTTATAATAATTATAGCATCTATCTTTAGATTTTGTTTTAAAAAAAAGAAGAACTACGCTGATTTGCCTTTAGTAACTTTTTCGAATGAAGAAGCCGGTAGGGTAAACGATGGATTTGTATCCGTTATTAATCCAAGAAATAAATAATTTATATTTAATAATGTTATTATAGCAAAAAGAACGGTATTAAAATTAGTATTGTATGTGAATAATTTATTTTGATCAGCATTTAAAAAAAACTTTCAAATTGAGAGTTTTTGACAAAATAATATTCTTAAATTGTTCAAAATTTATATTTTCTAAGTATGCACCAGCTTCGTCAAAAGTTGAATTTACAATATTCATGATGATCTTATCATTTTTACAATCAGAGTAATTTTTTATAATTTCAAATAGATCAAATTTGTCTATCAAACCATCTTTATTTATGTCGTACATTTTAAATAAAATATTAATTTTTTTTGAAATCTGCTTGGAACAAACAAAACTATTTAAATCAGCATATAATTCATCAAAATCTAAAATTCCTTCGTGTGAATATCTTAGAAGTAATCTCTGTGTAATTGGATTATTCTTTAGATTTTTTAGCGTTTGTAAATCACTTGAATTGATATCGCCATTGTGTTTAATGGATTTTTTTACTCTTTCCTTAAGATACATAAAATAATTAGTTTTTTTTATTTTTATGTTGTTAACTCCTGAAATTTGACGAATTATATTTAAGGGGTGAAAAATATTATTTGACATTATATATTATAGTTATAAAATCAAAAAAATTAGTTAATTGTTATTTAAGGTTTACTTTTTGAGCAAATGAATGATTATTTGATTTAAAGATAAATTAAGATGTTAAAAATTTTTTCATATGTTAATAAAAGAAGTTTATTTGATTAAGACCTCGAATTTCGTATCTTTCTTATTATTTTAGGACTACGAATTAGTACAAAACCAAATAAGATTATTAAAGGTACAAAACATAGTATTGATAAATCGCTTTTATAAGTTTGACTTTCAACATCATCTCCAGAATACATTTTTGTTTCTCTTTTGGATATATTTCTACTGTACAAAGTAGGTTCTATATTTCTAGTATTTATCAAACTTTTAAAATTTTCAAGCTGAGAATCGAAATTTGCATTGGTGCATTTTTCTTGGTTTGGTAGAAGAGAATTTTTGATTAAATCATCAAGATCGTAGGGTGATTCATCTAAGAATGTATACAAAGAGCATCTAGCTACTTCAAATTTCTGTTCATTAGCACAAATATCTATAACTGAATCATAGAAGTTTTTTCTTGCTTCCTTCGTATTACCCTCGTGACCAATATATTTGTTTTTTTCTTCTCTGTTTTTCCAGGGCCAACAGCAATTTATATATTCTGTATTGTAATATGATTTAAAATTCGATATTGGATCAAACAAATAACAATCATTAAGAATTAATTGTTTTTGTATCTTAGAAATGCAATTTTCATCACATCGACATAATTGTCGAATTGATTTTGCAACACATTTAGGATAATCTACTAAGCAACTTCCTAAAATTTTCTGATCGGGTGTAACAATTTTGCTAAAACTATTACAAAATTTCGAAGTTGCTGATATTTGTTTATTGTACCATTCAATAGTATTAGTATATTCCTCTTCGGTCATAGCTTCGTATTTCTTGTCATCTGATTTATGAATATCTAAAGTGCTTTTTATTGGGAATTTTTTTTCTAGTATTTTTTTGAGTAGAGAATTTTCTTGTTGTTTTTTTCTAATTGTATTATCATAAACTTGATAATAAATTTCAATGATAATATCATCGTCAGTTTTATTTTTTGAATCATACTCAACACTATATTCTTCATCTTTAGTATCATTAACTGGTAAATATTCATTTTCAACAAAATAGCCTTCTTTATAGATGTATGAATCTGAAAAATCGTTCGAATTGCTTAAATTTTTTTCCATAGACGATATTAATTTTTGAATATATATTAAATTTTTAATAAATTGATTAATTAAAAATAACAAAAATCTTCTCATCGAGCTTATTAACAATTAGTCTTATTTTTTTAAATAAAACGAAAATAATTTTAAAAATATTTTTTTATGTAAAATCAATTTACAATGAAGGTTTTTAAATTATCATAATTAAAATTAGAAAATAAAGAATTATGGCTTTATTATTGATTAAAAATATATTTTAAATTTAAGTGATAAATTAATTCATAAACTTATTTCAATTATAATATTTGTGATAAATAGATATTTTCATGACATAATATAAAAAAACGTTTAGACTCTTTAAATTGCTATGTGTATAAAGATCTTAAGGCAATAATGTAGCGTCAAAAATTAGTTAATCCATTATTAAAGATATTTAAAATTTTTTAAAGAAGTTTATATTGCATTTCGTTTATTTTGTCTACACAATTATGCATCTAAGTTATTATGTTAAATGCTTAAAAACACAATAAAGAATGCAAACGGTAATGAAAATAGAAAATTATAGAAAAACAGTCTAACTTTTCGGAATTTTGTTAATGTTTTTTGAACATGAAATCCAATTAAAACATTTTTGAATATGACTCCTTAAGTTATAATTAATATTATAACCAATAGCTGGACCGGAGTCTAGAAAAGTATAAAAATCAAATAGCTGAATTCTTTGTTCAACTTAATTAATTCCTTATTCAAAAAGTACTAGCACGCAATAAAGTATATTCTTTACTAATTCTTGATCATAGTAGAATTAAATTATAATCTATAATTCAATTTAGAGAAATTTATTAGTGCCATTATTATAATTCTAGTTTTTTAATGGCATGGGACAGTGTAAAGAAACTAAAAAAAATTATTTTCATGAAGATTTTTCTTAGTTTATATTTAAAACTAAAGAAATTAGAGTTTATAGGGATTGAATTAAAATTTTGAATATCTACAATTGGAAATAAAAATTAACTAAGTTGATACTTATTGTTTAATAACTATAAATACATGTATCTTCTTATTCAAAATCAATTATCAAGTTTGATTTATCATCAATAAAATTCAACATTAAGTTATAAATGACATTTTTAGTAACATTTAGTTTAATATTTGGTTTATATTATTTATTGCATTATATAAAAGAATTTTAATTAAAATCTCAATAAATAATTTTAAAAATCTGCAAAATTGTAATTTTGGATTATGTACATACCATGTAAATTACGCAATTAATCAGCTATCATTTTGATTAAATTTATTAATAAATATATAAAGCCTTTTTGCACATAGGCAATGAAAATCAGTGAAGTTGACCAATCAGAATCTAACGTTGAAGAATATTCTAATGAGTTTAGCAATAGGAGACATTTACAAGGTTTGAAAAGTGAAAATGATAACGAGCAAAATAATGATTCAGCTTTAGCAAACTTCGATATGCAAGAAGATATTGTTTCCGTCGACTCATCCGAAATCGTTAAAGATTTAAATGATGATAAAATTAATTTATTAGATTATTTTAATTTGGAAGCTTCGGATTTTAACGAAAAAGAAATTGAAAATATTAAGACTGCAGTATATTGGTATAATGACCATATTAAATATAAATCTCATTATTGTAAAATAATCGAAGACGCTACAACACCAAAAGTAAGATATCTTCAAAATTGTATGAAAAGTTTTCCTAAGTGCATAATAAGATCAATTAGGAAAATATGTAATTGCAACGCTAATTGTATGTTTATGATATTTAATCATTTAGAAATTGACCCATGTGATTTGTTTGAATTTGAAGCAGATTTTTTTGACAATAAATATTTAAACTGTTGCTGGCCTCATGAATTATTAAATGGAACATTAAAGCCAATTTTTGAAGGAGACAATGTCCAAGAAACGACGAAAGTATTTCTCGATGAGGTAATAGATCTTTGTAACGATTCGAGTAAATTTG
The DNA here is from genome assembly GCA_951802705.1 of Netelia virgata. Taxonomy (NCBI): domain Eukaryota; kingdom Metazoa; phylum Arthropoda; class Insecta; order Hymenoptera; family Ichneumonidae; genus Netelia; species Netelia virgata. The sequence goes on along the minus strand of CATOQI010000090.1, from coordinate 15,411 downwards.
ATTCAGCTAGATGTGCTACTTATTCACTTCAAAATGAATGTCTAAATGACGAGGATTGTTTAAATTCAAAAAGTATTTTTCTGGATTTTAATACATGTGATAATAAAGAATTTGAAGGACAAGTAGAAGATCTTAAAAAAATCTTTGATGTTAAAATAATAAATATTAATTCTGAAACAAAATCAATTAAAAAGAGAGAGATAATTTCAACAAATGATCACTTCCCCTATGCAAATATCTCAAAAAATGATCAAACAATGTCTGTGGGATTGAATTACGGTATAGTAACTGAACACTCAATGGCCCTTTTATTTGGTACTGTGGCAGTAGCTCTTTTTAATATAGTTTGTATGTTAATTTTTATTTTTACTAAACACAAAAAAAACATAATGAGTTTGGTTTGTATTGAGTGCTTGTTGATGCTTTTTTTGTTCATTTTTTTGTAAGAATAAATCAGTGTTTTGTAATATTAATATAATTCGTCAAATTTTTAAAATTTTAATCTTACCTTCTAGTTTTACATAATTCACTAAAATGATTTGTTCATACACTTGAAAAGCAATGTTTTTGTTTGTAAATTCAATTCGAAAAAAGAACTTACAATGTATCTTTTTGCTAGAAGTTTTATACTACTTTATAATACATTCATGACTATTATTTAAAAGATCACGAAATTGTTTATGATAAGATTTTTTATGTCATTTACATTTTATAGTACATTGTCTATATGACCTGTATTTTACACTTAGTATTAAACCAGTTTAAGAATTTTACGTACTTTTTAGTATATTTAAACTTATATGTTAATAATATTTGTCTATGAAAGCCAATACTTTAATAAAAATTTTAACTTTTTATTTCACATTTACTATTAAATTGACAATAAAGCGACTATGAATATCCCCAATTTTTATTACCATTTGAAAAAGCGAAGATAAAAAATTAAAAGCAAATTTTTACTCCAATTTATATATAAAGTGCTATATAAATCAGTAAATTGTTTTTTATTTCATTTATTGTGATTATCTTAAGTCTTAAAGTAAATATTTGAATGTGCAATGAACCCCTTATTTTATCAGATTTCGAACTATATTTTTGAAGTTTTTATAATTAAACTGATTACAGTCTAATCAACAGCCCTTAAAATATATAAAAAGTATAAGCTGTAATATATTAACATTATCACGAATATACAGTCAAAAAAAATAAAAGATCTCTTAGACTTTCAATTGTGCAAGTTTCTTGTACTAACACAACCTCATTATTTTAATTGAGATTGTCCAATAAAAATTAGACTAGATTATAACATCTTTAATTATATTTATAAAGTATAAAGGGCCATCTGTTGCTGAAATTTAATAAATATTGTACTAAGATCAATAAAAAAATGGTAAACAATGATACATTTTATGTCATAATTTTATAATAAACTTTTATTTAGAACAGACAAAGTATTATAAAACTTAATTTCAATTTAAAATATGAAAAAGATATTATCGGTGATGAAATGGTAAAAAAATTTTTTTTTTTATTATACAAAGTGATTTTAATAAATCTCTTGAGTCCGATATTCTTGATATTAGTTTAAAAAAAATTGATACTTGTTAGATTCAAGAATGTATTGAATACAGTAAAACAGTAAAGACATATATTTGTTTTTAAGTTTTATTGTTAAATAAAACTTGGGATAGTTATTACTTTAATAAATAAATAATTTAGCATATAACAATATGTTCTTTAAAATTTATTTTTTGTACCAGAATGGTAGATTTTAAACTTTTTATTTTTCATCAGAAAAGTAACTAAAGCACCCTAAAAAATACTTTTATGATTATAAATTATACAATTAATTAAATTGGCTTATTAATTTGAACAAAAATAGATGTTAATTTATTAGCAATAATGAAGTTGATTGGATTGTAATAATATACAATCTGGATATTTTTAGTCGACGAATTTATGATTACAATTCCAAATATAAATCTAACGAAATCACAAATTAAGAAATTATACCTTTGACCTCAAGTTAATTGTCTAATTTAAGAAATTAAAATTTATTAACTTTGAGTTTTAAAATCTTAGCTTTAAATTTATATAACCTATAAGATAATTAGTGATCAGCTATAATTTTTGAGACTTAAACCTGGAGATAATTTTAAATATTTACAATAAAGACAGATATTAGAAAATTGTTGTATAAGATAGAAAGATGCATTCAATTTTTTATCTTTTTTTTTACCAAATTTTTAAATGCTGCAATAGTCAATTAATCAGATAATTTGTATTATAACACTACGGTTGTTTTCAATAGGCTAATTTTAATGATTTAATTCCTACTAATATATGATTATCGAACTATTGACTATACAAAATAATTTAATATAGAAAGTTGAGGTATATGCATAATCCTGAATAAATTGGAAAGTTTAATTTAAATCAGCCTAGAATCATAACTAATATTAGAATTAAAAATTGACAATGATGATAGGTCACAACATGCTTTGAAGCTAATTGAAATAGATGGGTGACTCAATAGGGCGTTTGTATGTATATAACTTACAAAATAATAAATTTACATAAATATTAGAAAAACAATTATGTAATTATTTATCAGCTACTATTCTAACATTTCAATAAAAACTGCTATAAAAAGAATTGGTCTGTGAAATTGATTAATCTTTTTAATTATCATAATAATCAAATTTGATCACAGAAATAATCTATTGTTAACAAAAAATTAAATTACACCATTAAATTTACCACCATATAAGGCTTTGATCTTGCATTTATCACTTAATTTAAATTTACTTAATTAAATACATACAAATAGAAATGATTTTAGGTCTGAATGGATTGGTTAGAAAAATATAAAACAAAATATATAAAAGACGCGACATCTCTAGATCTATTTGAAAAATGGAGAAATGATTATATATTGCAGTATAATTCATATTGTTTATCAAAAGATTCTATACCAGATTTTAAAGATGGATTATATATTAAAGAAGTAACAAAATTTCCTAGATGTATGCAACAATTAACTAGAATGATGTGTAAATGTAATAATTCATGTTTTAATAATTCATTTAATCAACTTAGATTAGAATTGAGCTGCCAAAGTGATCAAACTATAAGAGAATTAAATTATAACGATCATATAGATTGTAGCATGTTCGGATTTAGTGTTTTTGATGGAAAGATGTATTCCCCTGACAATTTTAATCCGCTTTCTAATATAAATTTTAGAATTAATAATTTACTAAATTTAATTTGTAGAGAAAAATTTGAATTATACGATGATCTAGAATGCGTTGCATATGAAATTAAAGATCTATGTGGAAATGATATTGAATGCATTCAAAAATTTTTATTAACGGATAATCCTAATGATTGTATTAATAGAAATTCAATTATTAGAAATGATGTCTTGCACGACTTGTTTGGTATTGAAATTTTTAGAGAAAAAAATCGAAAATTTGAATATAGGAGAAAAGCAAGGTCTGCAGAATTTGTATCAGAAAATCTTATAAATAAAACAAGTGAGAACAATTATAAAACTTTAGATAATGAACAAAATTTATTATCTAATTCAAGTATTTTTTCAATCGGTATAGTCTTATCACCTTTTGTAATAATTTCTGGATATCTAATTATAAAAAAAATAGTGCAATTATGTAAAGTGACAAATACAAAAAATATTAATAATATGGAATCCAAGGTATAATTCTTTTATTAAATGTTTATAGCAATCGTTCTTTTTCTTTTTATATAATGTTAGTTTTTTGTGCTAAATTATAGTTTTAAAACAACCGTAATATTATAGTTTAGTATTTATCAAGTAAAAATGAAAACTAAGGAGTACTATGTCGTTCATCATCTCAAAATTTGACATTCAAAGTTACTTTACAAATTAAATGATTCAAAAAAATCTGACTATATATTTTTGAAGTACATTAAAAATCTAAAAAAAAATCAGCTTGTAGTCGTTCAATATATAATGATTTTTATGCGCTTATACAATAAAAAATTAAAAAAAACTTGTTTAAATCAACAATTATGTGTCTTTATGGTTTTATTCGGAAACAAAATATTGTGATAGAATTTCCACTCATTTCATTTTTCGATACTATAAAGCATATAAATAAAGTTTAGAAAGATGTTATTTTAGTTTTTTAATATATTTATTTCCAATGGAAATAATTCACTTATTAAATATCAGAACAAGATTTTTATTTGAGCTATAGTGATATCAAAATTTTTCATTGATAATATGAGTATTTTATCTATAAATAATTGTTACAATTTAGAAGTAACACCAGGTCTTCTAATCTATTATAAATTTTTATGTAAATTTACATAGAGTACAATATCACAACCATAAATTCTAAATTAGTTTAATTTTACTAATTTTTATAATTCTCTTTACTACAAAACGCAAATTTTTTATATTATAAGATTATAAAAACGATTTCATTAATAAAATTTTTGATTATATGATCTTACATCTTTTTGATTGAAAAGCGAATTTTTTTTAGCAGGTTATAAAAAGTATAAGATTTTTTTCGCAAAACTTTGTCGTTAAACATAATTTCTTTTAGTAACTTAACATCTAATATGAAATAAGATTTACGTAGTTATAAATATCATCTAACATATATAAACTGCTTAATTAGAAACACTATTAAAATAACAACGATGTCTTCAAATTTACCTCAATATTTTCATTTGATCTGCAATTTCCTTGCGATTTGTTAGAAATTAAAGAAGTTTTAAAGATAGAATAAAATGTAAATTTTTAAGAGTGCTAAATTATATTTTTTTGAATTTAAAGCTTGATATGTCAATATAATTATACTAAATCATTGAGGTATTTTTTATTTATAAGATACGTATATCATGTAATTTTACGTAGACATCTATAAAAATTTGCCTCGATATATAGCACTTTAATTATAGTATAATTATTTATAGGGGTGGCAACGCATCATATCAATAACCAATCTTACCAATTTAATTTATCATTTTGTTGAGAAAACAACATACTTTGAATACATAATTCTATATTTAACTATCAAATAGAAATTTTTATACAAACTAATTGATTTTATAATAACGTAGTTAGTGGCTTATGTTTCTAATAATCCATTGAAAAACTGTGATAACACCCTATAATTACACTATTGTATATATTTTTGGATCACTTTATATAATAAAAGTCTAAAAGAATTTAAACTCTAGCTTTTCTTAATTTCTGCATTGATAAATTAAATTCTAAATAATTAATTGCTATAAATTTAATTGTAAAGTACAGCGGTATCCCTCTAAATTTCTATATGATTATTCAAAATGAACTATTATTTATTTTTTTATAGCAACATTTGTTGAAATGGACAAGACTTGAAAAGTAAATTTTTTTATTATAACACTAAAAATGATAAATGATATTTTTTGGCTTTTTAGTCAGAAAATGACTTGAATCCCAACTGTAAACTTAAACATTTAAAAACAAGAAACAGTAATGGGTATGTTTGCTATCGGAAATGTGAAAAATGTAACTTAACTTTACAAACGAAAGTTGAAGTTTTTGAAGGTGTGGAACAGTTTCATAATCATTCAATAAATTACATGACATTCTTAAAGTTCAGATGTAAAAAATCATTAGTACAAAGATTAAAAAAAGCTTTTTTTTCTTCTTTAATGATTAATATGGAGCAAAATATGTCTAGACAGCAAATATCAGAATCTTCTGAAATCACAAGGCAATTTAAATCATATTTTTTTAAAATATGGAATTATAGGTTGAAACATAGCATCTACCCATCTTCTAATACTTTATTTACTGAGGGATCTAGGGAGAAAATTTTCTATAATGCCAGATAATACTAGCATTTATCACACTTCGAATGTATTGGTAAGGCTAAGATGATAATTATGGAGTCGATTACATATATAAGAAGGTATACAGCAACTCAGATAAAACTTTTATGACGTGACTTTTAATTAGCATGAACCAATTTTACCAGCTATTTATCATTTATTCGGATTTTAACGGGCTAAAAGTTGTCAAGTATATATTGTTTTCTTGAATGAAATTTTATTTGTATATGAAAAGCTGTTTATGACCATAAATGCTATACTTTCAGCATCAGTTATAATCTTAAATATTAAAATGATACTAATTGATTATAAAATTACGGAATGTAATGCTATTAGATCCTTCTATCTGCTAGTTCTTGTTATAAGATGATATTTTCATTTTGAGCAGGCAAATTGGGGTGGGTTGCAAATTTAGGCTTTAGAACATTGTTTAAAAAAATTCAAGCTTTAGATATTATGTAGAATGTATAGCAACTTTACCATTAATACTACTGAATAATATTGATGAAACTTTTAAAAAATTATGTTCATATTATTAAATTGATGATTCTACAGTTGCTGAGTTATAAGAATATATTTTAAATAATTGCCTCAATTTTCAATTTTATTTTAAATAAATACATCCGGTCAAAAGCGAACTCACATGTCGAAAGAACTAATAATATTTTAGAAGCAATTATGCCAAAATTAATCTTCTTGTTTATTTAGTTTCCGAATTTCTACTAAGTTGTAAATGTACTATAAGAAATACATCTGAGCAATGTTGTCGAGCTTATTAAAGGTGATAATAAAAATAGAAAGCTTGTATACATAAATGCTGAAAAAGAAATTAAAAATGTCCTAGAGCTATTATATAACAATTTAATTTATATTGAAGAATTAAACTATGGTCTAAGAAATTATTGAATTAAACGGTAAAATATTATTGTGATTTTTTTTTGTTTTTCTAAAAAAATTTATTTTCCAAGTTTTGTTCCATTTCCACAGACGCCCTATAACCAGCAATAATAATAAACATTGAGATTTTATAATTTAATTAACATTTTTATTTGATAAATTAAAAAAAGTTTTGCATAGATTTGTTAGTTTCGCCTTAAATCTTATAAACAAATCAACTTCAGCATTTATTTGTAAAATTAAAGATCATCACTTTCCTTAATTGTCAAACTTCTCTATTAATTAATAAAAATTATTATTAGAGTATAATATTTCTTTATTGTTTTTAGAATAAATTGCTAAAACATATCATTACAGAAATTTAGACTGCAATAAAAAACCTTTGTTAAATTTATTAAGAAACAAATTAAACTTTATAATTTGATTACTGTTTTAGTCATTTTTTCAATTAAATTAAAATTTCTTAATATACCCTCATATGCCAATTAAAAATACCAGCTCTGTAAATTTCAATATTGTAATGTGTACAGCTATTTTTGTAGTATTATCGGCAGTAATTTTTACATTTGCTGTTAATAATCATACAGAGAACGATTTTAGAAATAGCTCAAGCATCGATGAGAAAAAAGATAGACCCAATTTAGAAACAGAAAAAGAAAAATGTGTCGATGATCCTAGCGTTAAAACTATTGAGAATGCAAATAAAGCAAACACTAGTCAAAACTTTACAACATCTGAACATGCGATGCACATAGGAAACTTAGCATTACCTGATGATATAATAACAGGTGAAGATATAGAAATGAAAGACTATCAACAGAACTCCGAAAAAAAATCAGTTGAAGAATTAAGTGATTATGTTAATGATGATGAATTAGAAATTAATATATTTCGAAGATTGTTAGATGATGAAAACATTGAGCAATTTCAAACCAGAAAGGAAAATCAAGAGAAAGATAGTATTTTAAATAACGGAATAACTAATTTAAATAATAGTGGAGATACGTTTGAAGATAGTTTAAATTATCTAGAAGAATTTTATTCTACAACAGCTTTTTTTAAAAATCGAGAACTTGAAGAATTCAATTTAAATTACAAATTTGATAAATTTAGGGAACAAATTTATTCTAGATCATCTTATGGAAGTAATTTTATAGGAGTCGATAGAAATAATATATTACATGAATCTCTTAATAAAATTTCAAAGATACTAAGTATAAATCTTAGAAAAAAGCTTAGAATACAATTTAAGAATGAAGAAGGATTAGATAGTGGAGGTCCAATTAAAGAATGGTTTAATTTGGTAATAAAAGAGGCTTTAAATCCAAATTTAGGTTATTTTAAATTTTCTTCAGATAATAAGCTTACAATAAGACCTTCTTTAGATGGTAAAATTGATCCATATTACAAAAGATTTTACAGATTTGTAGGAAGAATGATAGGATTAACAATATTTAATAATTGTAATATAGACGTCGCTTTCGATAAAGTTTGTTATAAGAGTATTATAAATAAAGAATGTATTTTTACAGATTTAAAAGATGTAGATCCCTCTTATTTTCAATCCTTGTCTTACATATTACATAATGATATAAATGACCAGGAATTTTTCTTCGAACATGAATATACGGAATTGGGAGAAACGAAGATGATAGAATTGATAGAAAATGGTAGTAATGTAAAGGTCACGAATGAAAATAAAAAAAAGTATATAATGCTTAAAACCAATTTTTTGCTTACATCAGAAATCAGTGATTTGATTGATTTAATAAAAGAAGGATTATTTGAAGTTATAGATAAAGATTTGATGATCAATTTTTCAAAATTAGAATATTTAATATGTGGCTCTAATAATATTGATGTTCAAGACTTGAAAAAAAATACAGAAATTTATGATTACCAAAAAAATAGTAAAGTTATTCAATGGTTTTGGAGGGCATTAGAAAATTTTTCAGAAGTCGAAAAAAAAAATCTGTTACAATTTGTTACAGGATCTGATCGAGTCCCTTATGGAGGATTTGCTTATTTATATTGCAATAACACCGAAAGTAGATTTAAAATATATAAATCTAACGCCTCTAATGATAGTCTACCTGTTTCCCATACTTGTTCTAACATATTAGAGCTTCCCGAATATAAAAGCTATGAAATCTTAAGTTTTAAATTATTACAAGCTATAAATGAGTGTAACTTAGGTTTTGATATTAATTAAAAGTTTTAATTTAAAATTTAATCTTGACACATTATACCTGATCGAAACTCTTTGAAAAAATTAAAGAAGTTGATAAGTTCTTTTTTTTTCGATTAAATTAATATTTAGATAGTTAATGTTGAAAAAAACAATTAATTGTCAACCCTTTTCCTTTTGTTTATTTTAAATTTTTTGCTTAATATAATTAAATTTCATAGTATTAGAAACAGAGCTGTACTATTTATGGTGTCACTCTTAATTTTATATATTGCTAAGCCAATGCTTACCATATCTAAATCGATCGATAGAATAATTCAATGGGGGTTTCAGAACAAGTATCATCCCATTAACAGTTGAAATTTCACATCATTGTATGTATCAAAAATAAGTCTTCTTCTGCATATCTTGCTGAATAGTTAACAAAATTTCATCATTACTAATACACTGTTAGAGTAAAAACTAAAACTAAAAAATTAATCGATTACTTGATATTAAAATATTATTACAATATTTTTTTTTTAACCAAATTAAATATAAAAATCAACCAATCTAGTATGTCTTTAATTGTAAAGCATTTTTTGATTGCTTATATGATAAAAAAAACTTTTTAAAAATTGTGGAAAAAAAAACTGACAATTAATTTGAAAAAGTATATGGCTTTCTTTAGCTCTAATTACACAGACAACTCTATTGTGTAACCCAAACTAATCTTTTTCACTTTTCAACATTAAAAGAACAATATATTTTAATTCCTTTTTTTAAAATCACTAATACTTTTAGGCTTTAGTTTTTGATACCTCACACTTAATATGATCTCATTATTGTTCTATTATATTCAAGTCAGGTGGTTGTGAAGGTCTATATAACACATTTAAATCTATTTGTATAAAATAATTCTAACATGTGCTGATGCATGCTTATGATCATTTTCTTGTTAAAAAAATTCATCTCCAATATTTAAATTATGACCGAGCTTCTTATACATTTGACTAAAAAGTTTTTTATACAACTGTATTCATAATTCCTTAATTACATGTATTTTCCCGACAATATTAGTGACATCTTTAAACAAACCATTATGCTACTCTCTCCATGCTTAAGGGCTGGTTTCAATTTTGTAAATAAAGAGCTTCCCGACCTTTTATATACCCTCTTTCTTACATCCAGAAAAAAGACTAAACCTGGTCTCTTTGCTTATTATTATCTTGTTCCAATAGCTATGGAACAAATCTACTAGTACTAGAGCCAAATTATATTTTTCAAACATACAGTCAGACCCGTTAAATCGGTTCTATTTATTTTAAAAATTTGTTTAGCGGGATACTGTTAAAACCACAATGTGTTTAGAAAAACAAGTTAACTCAAACTCTACATTTTTCTTTTTTTACTAGCCAAGTTGTAATACCTTGATCTTTAATATTTTATATTTTCTGTCTTTATTTATCATAAATTGGGGTCAATAATATTACAGAATATAACATCCCCCCTCCAGACGGTTAGTCTCCTACTTTTTCTCATACCTAAATCTTCTATCCCCATACAATCCCTTTAAATCGTAGTGTCTCTTCTTAACCAGTCTACCATCCATAAGTTTTACTAAATATGAATCTCCACCACAACAAGCAAAAATTTTTCCTTTTTTCAAAAATCTTCCTTTCTCGTACTTATCAGTTCCTTTCAAATTTTCCTTTTTAGCTATTCTGACGATCTGTCCACTAAAAAATAATTCCCTCTTACGCCTAATAAATTTCTTGCTATAATCTCCTTCAGGACCATTTTCAATCATAACCTTCCCTGTATTGTCCTTTGTGGCTTCTGTTGGCGTACATCCAATTCCCGAGTGAAAACTATTATTATAATTCTCAATGCTTTTATGTACTTTCTCTTCAAAGCTCATTTCTTTCATTTTCAATATTGCCTCCCGTAACGTACCAATTACCCTTTCGACTCTACCATTACTACGATGAGACTCTATACTAACTTTCCTGTGCCTAATTCCAAGCTTGTGACACAACTCTTTATACCCTTCATTAATAAACTCCTTTCCATTATCCGTAATTATCTCTTCTGGTCGATTACCATTTCTACATAAACTCTCTATGAACCATGTTACGTTAGATCCTTTTTTTTCTTTCATTGTAATCCCCCACACTAATCTTGTATGATAATCTATTCCTACTAGAACATACATTCCTAAATCTCTAAAATCTATTAAGTCCAATGCTACTTTTTCTAAATATCTACTCGTACTAACAAAATCGCATCCTCCAGACTTCTTTCTATTATAAATCTGGCATCTTTCACAGCTCAATATCGTGTCATAGATATCAGACTTCATTCCTGGCCAATAGTACTTTTTTTTCATTGCATAGTGAACGCTTCCTACACTTCTATGACCCAAGTCGTCATGAAACATCATTATCATCTCTCTTCTAATTTCTTCTTTAGGCACTTCTGCCCGTTCACCATTATCGAATACCCAAAATTCTTTGTCTCCTTCTTTTACTAAGTGTTTCTTTAGTTTACCTTCTACCTGCTTTTCAGTTCTATTCTTAATCATAAGTTTCTTTGGATTTTCTTCCGTATAAATTCTACTTAGAGCGTCGGCTACAACCATAGTCTCAGGCTGCTTATACTCAATCGTAAAATCAAACTCTTGGATCTTTTCAACCCATCTATTAATTCTATCATTTTTAAAATGCGGTTTTCTTCTAATTTCAATCAATGCCTTATGATCTGTTTCTATTTTAAACTTACGTCCTCTCAACTCATATTCAAATTTCTTGATGCCCCAAAATATAGCATACATTTCTTTTTCACTTATTCCGTACCTGCCTTCCGTAGGCGTAAATTTCTTCGATGCCCACTGTACAGGAACCCATTCATTTTTCTCGTTCCTTTGCATCAATACCGCGCCCATGCCAACATTACTAGCGTCTGTTCTTAACAAAAATTCTTTTTCGTAATCTGCTATTCTTAATTTTCCCAAAGATTTTACCGTTTCCTTAAGTTTAATAAATTCTTGTTCCATCATTTCTGTCCATTTCCATTCTTTATTCTTACCTTTCAAACAATCAGTTAAATGTATAGTTAAGCCTGCATAGTCCATAATAAAGCTCCTAAACCACCCCGTTAATCCTAAAAATCTACGTACATCCGACACATTATTCGGCACGGGAAATTCTAATGCTTCGTTCTTCTTAATTTCGGAGGGTGTTATATCTTGTCCATTTAACGTAACTCCTAATAATTTTATCTCTCTCTGGCACAGCTGTACTTTGCCGATATTCACCTTCATTTTATTTTCTTCTAATCTTTTAATTGCCAAGATGACCAACTTATCATGTTCATCCTTTGTTTTACCATGAATCACAATATCATCCATGTAAACCTCAATACCTCTACCCAAATATTCTTCAAAAACTGTATTCATTATTCGTTGTAAAATCTGTGGGGAGTTCTTGTATCCCATTACCATACTATTCCATTCGTAAACTTTTCTATTGAATTCAAATGCTGTCTTGTGTTTATCAGTTTCTTCTATTTCGATACTATAAAATCCCTCTTTCAGATCAATAACCGTAAAATACTTAGATCCTTGTGTAAATCTGATTATGTCTCTAATATTTGCTAATTCATAGGCATCTTTCTCGACTAAGTCGTTCAACGCCATTAAATTACTGACTAGCCTTATCCCTCCATCGGGTTTTCTTAATGCTCTTATAGGGTTCCTCCATTTAGAACTAGACCTCCTAATGATTTTTCTTTTCTCTAAACTATTAATAAAATTTTCTGTATCCTTCATCAATGCTTGCGGTATACACTGTCCTTTCTTAACTATTATCTCTCCTTCCTTCGTATTTATCTTACATTTCTCTAATTTGCAATACTCAATTACTTCTGTACCATCACAAAATACTCTTTTAAATTTTTTTCTTAAAACATCTATACTCATGCGATCAATATAACCTTCATCTATAACCTTCCTTCTAACTCCTATACCTAATATATTCTTCTTTTGTCTTTTATTCTCGTGCGTATTTCTAAAATCTTCTTCGCTACTACAACTACTATTATTGGTATCCTCTTCTTTAATTCTATTACATTCCAGCTTATTTTCTCTGCCTCTATATTTATAGTAACAATCAATACTCTTATGTCCTATCTTCGCACAATTATAACATCGTGGTTTCTTCCTATACTCGTTTCGTCGCTTATCTATCTCAGCAATCCTCATCTCCTCCATTACATCCATCGTAACCTTTTCTATTATCCTAATTCTCATTTCTTTATCGTTCTCTATCCTAACTAAATCTTCCAAAATTTTCTTCATGCTCTCTACTTTTTCTTCCTTCCTAATATTCTTGACCATAAAAATTTTTAATAACTTTGATCCTTCTTCATAAACATCTTTAAGGCTTATTTCGTCTACACAGCCTCTAAGAATTCTACCATAAACTATCCTATTTAATTCTTTTAATAATATTCTGGCCTCCTGACCACAGTCTCCACTTGTCGACTCTTTGTTTCTTGTGTTCGCCATGTCTTTATTTATCATAAATTGGGGTCAATAATATTACAGAATATAACATTTTCTATTATACAAAATTCTAAACTTTAGTAAGATTTAAAATTGTTTCTTTTGGACAATCAAATTTTTTTAAGTGCATTTTAAGTTTGATTAATTTATATAAAAACTTGTTATTTTTATGATATCATTTCTTGTTATTTTCAGAAATTTCGAGGCTTTTTCAGGTGACTGAACTTCTAGATGTTCTGAATTTTTGGATTGTATCACTTCAAGTATTTTACTATAATAATATCGTCATTAGATATTAAACGTTGGTCTATATTAATTAATTCTTTAAGATTATACGTTTTTTTTAAACATGTAGCATGTTTTCTTTATCTTTAACATCATCTGACTTTAACTCCATAAATTTACAAACAATATATTTTTTTAATATCTTTGAATTGTTAAAGCATGCTCTTATAGTTTTAGCATCCATTTCATCCCATTCACACCACAAATAAAAATCGCAGCCTTAATATCTATTCATAATATGCATTTAAGGTTGTCATATTCTTATTTCGACTAAATGCAGAACATTTCGAGTTTAAAGTTTACGAATCTTATATGCAGATAATCTAATTATGCCTAAATGTAGTGTCGGTATTATTCCGTTAGAATTAGATGGCAAAAATAATACTTCAACAAATCCAAATCTTCATTCACTCTATGAGTAGGACAATAATTAACTATAAATAATATATTTTTTTACCTTTAAGACAAATTAGCATTTTTTTGCGGAGCTATGATCAGAAAAAAAGATGTCATCCAACTTTTGGCTGAGTGTATATAGTCTCCATAAAAAGATTGTCGAAATCTTCAAATGCTTTAAGATTAGCAGCATGTTCTATGACCATAAGTTTAAATTTTTATCCAGTGTTAGAAACTATATCGCTAATGTAGATCTTTCAAGTATTTTTTTTAGCCCTTGGTTGAATTCTTTATAATGCTTTTTGTAGACATGCATCAGTAGTAAACACCTGTTTTGTCCGTAATATAGATATTTTTTAGATCGTAATTATCTATAAACTCTTAATATTAATAATCTCATTTTCAGCTTCGTCGATACAGAAAGATGCCATTGCACCTATAGCGTTGTAAAATTTAAATAACATACGTCTCTTAAACCTACATAATATGCCATTTGAAAGTAAAAAATTTACAATTATAAGACCCTTAACAAATCGTTTTTTTCTTGATCACAATTAAAATTTCTTTTTATTAAGGACTAGCAAAGCTACCCGTTCAAAACGGGATAAATAAGCTTGACATTTTCTAGTGTTGGAAAAACTTATTATACATGTATAAATATCACAATTGTCTTCAAAAAACTAATTATTAATCTTTTAAATTGTTTTAAAGCAATTTTTGAGCTTTAAAAATTTTTATATTTTAAATTTTGAAGGGTTAAACATAAATGTGATTTTTTTTTCTTAGCGTTTTATAATATAGTAGATAGACTAGCAAAGCTACCCGTTCAAAAACGGGATAAATAAGCTTGACATTTTCTAGTGTTGGAAAACTTATTATACATGTATAAATATCACAATTGTCTTCAAAAAACTAACTATTAATCTTTTAAACAGTTTTAAAAACAATTTCTGAGCTTTAAAAATTTTTTATATTTTAAATTTCGAAGGGTTAAACATAAATGTATTTTTTTTGCTTAGCGTTTTTATAATATAGTAGACTAGGAAAGCTATCCGTTATAAAACGGAAAAATAAAATATTTTTTAGTGTTATATGACTTATTGCATATGTATAAATATCACTTTTGTCTTTGTAAATCAACTGTTGATCTTTTAAAGAGTTTTACAGCAATTTATGCGCTTTAGAAATTTTATGTTTTTTTTATATCTAGGGGTTAAATATAAAA
>CATOQI010000089.1:0-15403 GCA_951802705.1 Netelia virgata | reverse complement strand
ACTTAAAAACGATTTTTTTCAAATTCCGTTAAGAGAATGTGTTAGGCATAAAACAGCATTCCGATTTAAACAAATCTAATACGAATGGAACGTGATGCCAATGGGATTCAAAAAAGCACCTGCAGTCTTATAAAGGTTTATGGACTACTTAATTCAAACAGAAATTGGGAAGTCGTGTATTGTATTGTAGACGACGTATTGGTCTTCAGAAAGAACAAAAAAGAACATGATGAAGCTTTACACAGGATAAAAATCTTTTGAAAAAAAATTAATAAGAAATTTTGAAAAAAAATCAGAATATAAAACGACAAAAATAGAATTCTTAGGTCATGTTTAAAAATGACATCATACGACAAAATCTTTCGAAGGTTCAAGCAATAGAAAATGTGGATAGATCAGAAGGCAGGAGGAGTTAATGTCGTTTCTAGGACTTATAAATTACTATCGTAAATTTGTACCTGAATGTTCTAGAATTGCAGCAATATTGTACGACAAAAATAAACAAAATACAAAATTTACATGTCATCATGAACATGAAAAGGCTTTTTTGTCACTTAAAGGAAGATTGAAAAACACAGTGAGTCTGATACAGCCAGATTACAACAAGGAATTTATTTTAGATACTAATGCATGCCTATCTGGAATAGCCGCAATACTATCCCAGAAGCATCTTGGAATAAAATATCCATCAAGCTTTGCATCTAAACGACTTACTCCTGCAGAAGTAAAGTATAGTATAAGCGAAAAAGAATGCTTGCTGCCCTATGGGATATGACACATTTTAATATTTCCATAATGACAATAAGTTTATATTGAATACAGATCATAAGGCTCTCGAAGCCCTAAATAAAGGAGAGATAAATCTTTGAGAGTTCATAGATGGTTAAAAACTATGTGAATACAATTATAAATAAATTATGTAAAGGGAGAAAGTATCCCACATGTAGTAATCTGAGTAGGTCATTAACTTGTGAGAATACAGTTACTAATATCGAAGAGTCGAGAAAATAAAGAGAATTACGAGATCACAGAAGAAGAAAAAAAGAATGAAAATTAGAAAAAAACATATTAAATTGTTAAACAGAGGCAGTAGAATAGTGATTGAGGAGCTTAAGGCCATTTATACATGTTGTACATCGGAGAGCTAGTAAAAGAAGAGTTTAAATACTGTATGGAATGTAAGAAGTACAATCCTTAAAAAAGAAAAAGACCTGTAATAGTTACATCATACTATCCCGGAGACAAGATAGCAATTGAAATAGTCGGACCTATAAAATCGAAATATATAATTACCTGAATTGACTATTTTACAAGAAAGGGCTGAGATTAAGAGATTTTGAGTTGAGATTCTTTCAATGTAGTCTTGTTTATACACAACGAAATACGAATTCATACTTTAGTAATGGATCGATCCAAGGAGAATCTAAGTAATGCATAAGAGTGTGGGCCGAAAAGAATAACGTCGAACACATTTTACAACTCCATTCCACCATGAATTAAATAAGAGAGTGGAACGAAGTAATCGTACGTTGCAAGAAGGTGTTTATAAATTAGGTAGTAGAAAGATTTTTACGTGATTAAGTTAATAAAGTCTAAGAAGTTTATAACAGCATAAAACATACTTCCATAGGTATAAGTCCTCATGAAGCAATTAAAATAGAAAATCATAAATCTGTTAGAGAGCGCAGCATAAGATGGCAATCAAGTTCAATATAAAATATGAGAATATTGCTGAGAAGGATAAATTATCAGTAGATGTTGTAGTTTTAGTTTTAACTGAATGTAATAGGAACAAGTCTAAACCTTTGTTAAAATAAACCACAGTTATTGACACAGTTTTATTCTATAACGCTTACTACATAAAATCCGTCGATAACAGTTATCTTAAAAGACACGCTTCGCAATTGCAAAGAATAGTTGACGCGGGCTAAAGAATGAGGAATTTTAGATATGTTAATATTTATATAATTTGCACCCCAATAAAACATTAAATATTAAAAAAGAAGTTAAGAACAAGACATCTATACACTTTTCCAAAAAATAAAAATTTGTTAAATTTTATATGTTATCATACATTTTTTATTTGACACATCTTATGCACCTGATGCTATCAAAATTATTCAATAATTTACATTTATGTTGGTTTTAAATGTCATATAAAATATGAGAAGTACTTGAAATTTAACTCTGATTTGTAAATTTGTCAATTCATAGTGCTTTTAATTTTTTTTAAAAAATCAATGCAGAAAAAGAAATTAAATAATTATAATTAAAAAATTAAAAAAGCGCCTATGCCCGCAATTAAAAAGAAGAAAATTAGAATAGCAAAGGGAGCATCTTTGGGTTTCGTGAAGCTCATTAAGGAATTTGTCAATATTAATAATGTTCTATACTATACAGCGGCTAGATGGATCTTAAAATATAAATTAAAAGGAAAATATATGGGAAGAAACAAATTTCTTTCTTTAGGTGATATGGCTCTCTCAAATGAATCAATTACTAATAATCCTAAATTAAATCTAGGTAAATTCAAA
Source organism: Netelia virgata (assembly GCA_951802705.1). Taxonomy (NCBI): domain Eukaryota; kingdom Metazoa; phylum Arthropoda; class Insecta; order Hymenoptera; family Ichneumonidae; genus Netelia; species Netelia virgata. Next base: position 12,869 of record CATOQI010000089.1, on the reverse strand, counting down.
AGTATGCTTTGAAGAGAAAAGATAGATGTTTTAAGAAAAGCTTGATATTCTTCAAGAGCTGCTGCCCAGAAACCATATTTGTCTAAATTACATAAAAGCAATAGATTACGGTTGGCAGAAAAATGTTCCAGGTGGCCTTTTAAAAGTAAACGCAAGAATTTATAGTGATAAATTCAGACTTTGTCTTTATAGCAATGATGGAAGAATTATAGTATGGAGACTACCAATTAAAAGACATGATGGCAAAAATTTAATTTCTACTGTGCGGAAATTATGGAAGCATCATGGTATTGGGTGTATAATGTATAATGGTGTAAGTAATTTATTTACTATTGATGGTAACCTTGAGCTTAAACAGGATACTCGTATATTATCTAATAATCTGCTGAATATGCAGATTCTAATAGCCTTATAGATTTTTATATTTCAGCAAAAAAATGCACCTTGCCAAAATTAAAATTTACATCAAAATTTTATACAGACAAATAAATAGAATTGAAAGAATGAGATGCTCAGTCCCCGGACATGAATCCGATTTAAAATATATGGAATATATATACTCTAAAGTTGAAAAAAAGATAATAAAAAAATCTGAGTTAATTAATGAATCTATATTAATGGTATATTATTGTGGTTTATTTATTCCACATCATTCTTTTCTTTCAATTTTGTAAAATGAATTTTCTAGAAAATATATACCATATATATTTTCTTTTTAGTTAAAAGATACAACTAACATACGCATTTGAGGGTCTTTATTTTTTTTTTACCCCAATTCAAAATGCCAAAATGAAGAGAATTGTAAATGCTATATCTTAGATTTTGAATAAACCTAAGATATAGCATTTACAATTCTCTTCATTTTGGCATTTTGAAATTGAAAACACTGTAAATACTTAATTAAAAAACATTTTAATTATTTTTCTCAATAAATCATTCTTTTCGTTTTTAAAAAACATGAATCCAACAAGATATAAATCAATCAATTTCCAGGTTCTACATCTTATGGTGTTTGATGCTTCACAGAATTCCAATTACCTTCTATAGTGTTAGTATGAACACCAGTAACAGGATCTTTAAAATGTAGACTGTGATTTACGGTATGATGTATGTAATTATAACCTGCGATCTAATTATATGCCTTCCAGCAATCCGTATGAATAATAGATTCTTTGGCGACTACCTTATTAATAATTTTTAGTAGTGTAGATTCATTTCTTTTTTTTATTCTAGTTAAATAATTTTTTCTGTATTCAGATCTTTCAACTAATCCTAAAACCCATACACCATCAACTTTATGACCACGATTGTATTTCCTCTTACCAAATTTAGATTCATCAATTTCTACTATAACATTTTTTTCCACAATTATTACATTTTTTTTATTTTTTTGCACACTCTTTTTAAAATTCTTCTAATTGATTTTCCAGAAATTCCGGTAGTTTGTTTAATTTGTTTTATATTATTTCCAAATGAAGGGTAAAAAAGAAGAAAAGAGAGCTGAACAAAAAAACTCTAAAACACCTACAGCAGCTCCAAACGACAAAGTAGAACACGAAAAAGATATGGATTCCAGTATTAAAGACGAGATGCTACCGAAAAACTCTGACAGTTTATTTTCATTAAAGGCAATACTTTCGGAAATAAAAGCCTCGAAGGAGGATTGGCCTTGGAAAGCATACCAGGCAGTCTTAAGTAGATGGAAGCAAATGCCAAGAAGAGGCTGGGAAAAGTTCACTATGTTCTATTGCGAAAAGTTTAATGATCAGATTTCAGAAGTAATTATAAAGAAAAGAGCACAAAAAGCGCTAACAAGCGAGTCCGGGAATACAACAAGAGTTAGAGAATTTAAAGAAGATGTACTGGTTAAGAGAATGAAAACTCTAGATGATATTGCAAGAGAGGCCTCGCTTAAGGATATAGCCAAACAAGGAAAGGTTGAGAAACATTTTAAGGAAGCTTGGAATATTATTAAGGGCAAAAATATTGATGAGATGGAACCAACCAAAAAGGTGTGCTCGGCTAAGATAGATATTGAGATCTTAAGCGCATTAAACCTAGCTGTCGAAAATTTTTTACTCAAAAACACCGTAAAGCAGATGTCGGATATAACCAAAATTCTACAGGCAGTACAAATTAGTTACCAAGAGCTCACTCACAAAGAAAGGAAAAAAAGCGAGTGGCAGAACAACATAAATGCCAAGATATCTAAGCTAGAGAGAACACTAATGTTATTTAAAAGTTACAATAAAGATGCTAAGTCGGTAAGTAACGATCAAGTTAAAGAGCTTAAAAAGTGTATGAGAGATAAGAAGCTAATACTTGCTAAACAAAAAGATGTAACATTAATGATAACTTTAGCCGAAGAAAGGATTACGGTTTACCGCAAAAAATTATCAGATTATGAAAGAAGAAAAGTCTTTAGAAGAGAGAATAATAAATTTGAACTGTACCGTGGAAGATTTTACAGAGATCTGTTAGAAGAAGATACTTGCAAAGAAATTTGCGTCCCCAATGAAGATATCAAAGAGTTTTGGTCAGGAATGTGGACTAGTGAAGTACACAAAGAGGATAAAAGATATGATGAATATCTGCTTAAGTACGACCTAAATATGGAGGATGAAATAGTGTTCCCCACACAAGAAGAATTTGTGGACATAATAAACCGATTGCCAAACTGGAAGGCAGCTGGTCCAGATCGTATCTTTAACTTTTTTATTAAGAAGATGACAGCAATGCACAAAGAGTTATATAGAATAGCAAGATCAATTTGCTTAGATGGAAACAATGAGGAAAGCTGGTTTTATAAAGGATTGACTTATTTGATACCAAAAGGAATACCGAAAACAGGTAAAGATTTCAGACCTATTACATGCATGTCTAACATGTATAAATTAATAACAAAGTGTGTAACTCAGGTCTTACAAAAGATAGTAGAAGCAAAAACACTTCTTTCAGAAAATCAAATGGGAACTGTTAGAAAGGTACAGGGAGCAAAGGAGCAAGCACTGACTAACATAATGCTTAATGAGGGATATAATTATAAGTTAAAAACAATGTGGATTGACGTAAAGAAAGCATACGACTCTGTAAGACATGAGTACTTAATAGATTGTATAAATAGCCTAGGATTGCCCAAATGGATAGAATCATTTATAGCTGATTTAACAAAGAGATGGACGTTAGAAATAAGAGCAAATAATGATGTAATTATAAACAAGAAAGTAGAGAGAGGAATTTTACAAGGAGATAGCTTATCACCACTGCTATTTGTTTTATGCATGGACCCACTAAGTAAGAAATTGAATGGAATCTATCCTAAATTGGAAGTGGAAGTTTCAGAGAAATTATCATATGGATGTAACCATTTATTATTCATAGACGATCTTAAGCTCCTAGCAAAACAAGAAAATGTACTAAATGAGATGATGATAGAAACACAACGGTTCTTTAAAGTCATAGGCTTAGAATTGAATGCTGAAAAGTCAGCAACCAATACAGAAATATGTGCAGATCGGGCCAATTTGTTAAAAGATCAGGAAGGATATAAGTACCTAGGGATAATCGAAAACGCAAGTGGAATGATAACAGACGAGACCAAAAGGAAAGTCTGGGACAGGATCCAAGCAAGATGTGAAGTTCTATGTAAAACAAAGCTTAATTCTAGGAACCTGTTTAAAGCAATAAATGAACATGCCATTTCGCTTATCAACTATTTCATTGGAATAATAAGACTTGAACCAAATGACTTTAGAGAGCTAGATAATATTATCAGAAGTATCCTTATAAAATATCACATTCACCAACAGCCTGCTTGCAAAGAAAGACTATACTTACCAAGGAAAGAGCTGGGAAGAGGATTAACAAATATTGAACATAAAAGTGAGAGGATGCTCTTACAACTATACAATACGTTGGAAAGCACAAAGAATTCAATGCCTAGGCGGGGTTCAATATTAGTAATGGAAAAGAAAAACAACTCTCACTTGTCTATAATCTCAGCCTATCTAAGAGAGAAATACAGATTAAAAGAAATGGTTACAGCGGAAGAAGTTATAGAATCACAAAGAAAAAGCCTATATAGTGAAATTAGAAACAAATATAATCATGCAAAACTATATAGAGTCTGTGACGATCCAATAGCAAACTTAAAAGATTCATCGATTTGGCTGACTAAAGGAAATATGTCTCCCAGAGAAGAAGGTGCATTGTGTGCACTCCAAGATAGAAATATATTCTTCGATAAGAAAGCCAAGTGCCCCCATTGCAACGATAAGAGTAAATCAGTAGATCATATGGCAACACAATGCGAGAGAATGCTAGCGCATGACTATATGAGAAGGCATAACGAGGCTCTTCGATGTATACATCTCCAGATATGCTTAAATTATGGACTAACTGATAATAAGAAAATTAGAAACCATTCACTTCAAGAATGCATCTCAACTAAAGATGTCGAAATCAGGGTTGACTCACGAATACAGAGCGCCATTAAAGTAAAATATAATAAGCCGGACATATATATTGTCGACAAGAGAAGGAAGGAGATCATTATAGTTGAAGTGGGAATTACTGGATTTGACAATTTAAGAACAGTGGAGACAGAGAAAAAGCATAAATATGATCTGCTTGCAAATCATTGTGCATCTCTTTACAAATTTAAGTCGAAAATAATCCCTATGTGGTAACGTGGGACGGTGTAGTAACTAAATTTCATCGACAATACAGAACAGAATTGAACCTTGATGACCGAATTGAAGCATATATACAGACCAGAATACTAAAGATGACCCTTGAAAGCTTGACCATGGAACTTCGCCGGGAGGTCTATATGGAAGATGTAGAGGCTCATACTGATATAAGCCTAAAAGCTAAGGTGGTCCATGCGTCCGAGATTGAGGATGTGTCGATTCGTGAATAATAGGGGAAAAACAACCCAACTAATACCAAATAAATTTTTCTTTATTTCCATAAAAAAACAAATATATAATTGTAGCAATTAGTTTAAAATCTAATTTTGAATCAAAAAACGGCTTTTCAGTAAAGATTGATCTTTCTGATCTACAATTTCTGGTTAAACACTTTAGTAAATTTTTTTTGCTGAAACCACTTTAAATTACCTAAACACTTAGGACAGAAGATAGAATCAACAAAAAAATTTAATTTCAGTTTTAAAATTTCATCAATATCATCAATTTTCCCAATTTTTTCACTTGATCTGTCATTTTGGTATTTAAAAATTGGGGTAAAAAAAAAATAAAGACCCTCAAATGCGTAGTTTTGTGGTAACTCTGAGCCTTTCTTTTTATTATACCCCTAATTTTTATTTTAAGAGCAACAAACTAGCAACTGACAACCGACAACTAGGGAATCATTCCCGAATAAACCTTATTATTTTATACGCATACCTTAGGCTCGGAAAGTTGTATCAAGAAGATTCCTTTTCTTCAGGTCGAATTCCGCGACAATGCCGTAATTATACCACTAATTTAATTAAAAGATTATGCTATAGTATCCATAAAAGATCAAATTTTTTTGAAGGCTAATGGTGGACATATACCATATCAAAAAAAAATCTCATTTTTTTTATTGACAATATTTTATATTATCGAGAAATTTAATTTTTGAATATATATTAGGAATGTGGAATAATTTAAACACAAATACTAATACTAAGTAATTTTTAAACATTATACGCCTATTGACTTATTTCTAGTATAATTTTTGCAAACAAAATATTATATTTGTAAATTCCTATTTTTTCTATTGACAAAGTGTATAAGCTTTCATTAAAAGTTTAAGTTAAAAATCGATGAAGATTGGTTAAATTATAACATTTCAGATTCTTTTTTCGAAGGTGCAGAACTGATAAATTTTTCTTTAAATTGAATCTTGCGATTATTATTTAAATGATTCAATATCTTTAGAAATTACGAAGTTTGAATCGAACAAATATTAACGTTTAAAAAAAAATACAAAAATAATTACAATCAAGACCAGGTTTAATTATATTTTTCAAGTTAATATATGAGCTTTTAATTAAAAGATGAAAATATTATATTTTATCTAAAAAATTAAAAGAAAATGACAACATAAAAGTGATTAAATAAATTTACAACAAATTTCTTCTTACAAAGTAATAAATCTTTATTTTACTTTCAAAAATTTTAGATCAATTATTATTGTTACCTCTTTAATCGGACTACCTCAATATGGATCACTTTATAGTATAAATAAGCAATAACAGGAGTTGGTCCGCTTATGGATAGTTTACATCTTAAATACCTACAAAAGCGAATAGAATTTATAAAATGAGGAAACAAGACGTATTATAGCAAGAGGAACCACAGGGATGGAAAAATAACAGTACGAATACAAATTATAAAATACACATTTACTCGCTTCCTTCTGGAGCTGTACTTTCGTTTTGGCCACCTCACTTGAAGTCACCCAATAAGGCAATATTGCAAAATTTCATCTACTTGTAGATGTCCAATTAAATTTTAATATTTTTGAAATGCATAAAAATATTACATTTGTGCAAATAAATTGATATTAATTAATAGAGAATTTAAAATAACAAGATACAGGGGATTGGGTGCGATTATAAACTTAAAGAGTGCATATATATTTAAACGATTATTTAAAATTATAAAAAATCAGTTAAGATTATTGCTGTATCATTAGTAATATACTATTCTCAGAAGTAAAGTCTTTACAAATTAAATATTTATGAGCTATTTAGAATTATTAATTCGAATCTAGAATAATATAATTGATTATTTTGCTTATATCGTTTTAAATAAATAATTATATATATTAGAGAAGGAAAGAGTAAATCAGTAGATCATATGGCAACACAATGCGAGAGAATGCTAGCGCATGACTATATGAGAAGGCATAACGAGGCTCTTCGATGTATACATCTCCAGATATGCTTAAATTATGGACTAACTGATAATAAGAAAATTAGAAACCATTCACTTCAAGAATGCATCTCAACTAAAGATGTCGAAATCAGGGTTGACTCACGAATACAGAGCGCCATTAAAGTAAAATATAATAAGCCGGACATATATATTGTCGACAAGAGAAGGAAGGAGATCATTATAGTTGAAGTGGGAATTACTGGATTTGACAATTTAAGAACAGTGGAGACAGAGAAAAAGCATAAATATGATCTGCTTGCAAATCATTGTGCATCTCTTTACAAATTTAAGTCGAAAATAATCCCTTATGTGGTAACGTGGGACGGTGTAGTAACTAAATTTCATCGACAATACAGAACAGAATTGAACCTTGATGACCGAATTGAAGCATATATACAGACCAGAATACTAAAGATGACCCTTGAAAGCTTGACCATGGAACTTCGCCGGGAGGTCTATATGGAAGATGTAGAGGCTCATACTGATATAAGCCTAAAAGCTAAGGTGGTCCATGCGTCCGAGATTGAGGATGTGTCGATTCGTGAATAATAGGGGAAAAACAACCCAACTAATACCAAATAAATTTTTCATTTTTATATTAGAGAAGTATAATTTAAAATTAGTCATTTTAACAGCTTTCAAAGCAGTTCTTAGTCAAATAAATTTTTTATAAATATCTCAAATATATTAAAAAGATAAAATCTGAGAATTTTAATAAAAAAGTTACTAAATTATTTAATACGTAGATTTAGGATTCCTCAATAATGAGTGGGTTCATTACTGACATACACAATGCTAGTCTAAATACTTGTAATGAGATGAGTTATATTTATTGCTAAACCTTATATTCTATATTAAGCAAATATCACTAGTCCATAATCTGATATTATTTGGACTTAACAAAATATCTAATTTTCAAATAAATTAAAAACTATAAAAATAAAGCTTAAAATAAAAATTAAATAAATTTTCTTGTATTCGAGCAATTCGAAATTACTTCTCTTTCTATTTAGAAATTTGAATTATAGATATTGCAAAGTCTAAATTAGGTAATCTTTAATTTTTTTATATTCTGTAGAATAAGATATATAGAAGAGAAAACAAAGAATTAGTGCTTATAAAAACAAATTTATACTATTTTGACTTGCAAAAAAGATAATTGCTCATATTATTAAGAGATACTTGACTCAAAAATACTTAAAGGCACTTTTAAGAGTAAAAGATTAAAAGAAAAACTACATATAACCATACATAACGTCAATATATTAATTATAAGGCATATACAAAAATATTTACAAAAATTAGGGATTTTATATTTGGGATTTGTCAAAGTCTATTTTAGATGGCCCAGATGATTTAATTTATGGACAAAATAATACTAAGAAATTCTTTTACATGATAGCAATGAGTAAAGCAATATAAATTGTATTTGTTAAACAAAATGAGTAATATGTAGGTAGCTTCCTAGGATAAATTTAGTGTTAGTCAATTATTAAAAAATATTATAAATTGTTTACTGCCATTTATACTATTTAAAATTGTGGTATCCCACCACATGAACTCTGTAAAATTAGCTATTTAAAAATTATTAATGATTATTAAGATTTAATTATCAGAAACTTTCTATTAGTTTCGTTTTATAGAAAAATTATAAAAACTTCATAAGAAGAAAAGGAAGGGAATATGAACAACAAATACAATCATACTAACGTAAACAAAGCAGAAAAAATTAAAGATATCAATAAAGGTTTGTTATTAAATTAAAAAAATAATGAACATGAAAGACCTATTAAGGGATGAAACTAAAAACAATATTTTAAGCAGCTAAATTCAATTCGGTCACATAAAGATTTAGCCGAATGATTTTAAAGACGATACTAAACCTTATTCTATATATTTATCATTATTTTGCTTAAAGTTGAAGAGATAAATTAAATGATTACCCGCTTAATTTTCGTATCTGCAGAATTGAAATTATATCGGCCTGTCTATCTAGATTTGTTTATAGCGAATGTAAGATGTATCGTGCTACAGATAAGCAAAAAAATGCTTGCATCTAAAACTGGTATAAAAAAGGTCAAATTATTTTAATCAGTCTGTTTTTATTAAACTGAGTTAGATGTAGTAATATTTAATTTAGGTGGATCATCAAATTTTTAATTGTTTCAAAAATTAGTAATACTTGTAATCTACACCGTATATTTCCTGGGAAAAAAATAATGGCGAAAAGCCATTATATAACAATTTTTGGGAACATTAAGGAATATGCGATCATAGAGAGTAGATTTATGTAAGATTTATTTTAATTTTATTATGACAGCTTATGTTGTAAATTATCTTTTCTAAGTTTTTTTCATTGAAAAAACCCAAGACACATTACTCTTTAAGCTACACCCTAAGTAAATCATTAAATTTTATATCGTAATCATATTTACAAAACAAAGTAGACATTTAGCATATCTCTATGGTATTTTTGTCATTATATATCTTAAAGTCAAATGTAGTGTAATTTCAGACAAGGCCAGTATTATATAATATAGCTAGAATTGGTTTTGGAGCATTTGCTTCTTTATCTAATTAAATACTTACAAAGTTTACGTAAAAATACTTTTTAAATTGGATTTACTTGAATTTAATAGGTATGGTTACAGTTTTATAGTACAGACAAAAATTGATATTAAACTTAGAATGACTACCAAGATTTTTTATACAGAATAATAAATCAAAGTTGAAATTAAGCATAATATGACTAATTTAAAACTTGGAAAAATCAAAGCTATAAGTTTGATAGGTTTTTTTACATAATAATAAATTCAATTTTTTTGCCAAATTACAAAAAAAATGATATAAAAATTGATGATAAACAAACAAATAAAATAATTTGAAACAGCTTTAATACAACATAATGATGACATATTAAGATAAGAATTATAGATTGCTATTCTAGTAATGACTTTCAATAGTAATTACATCATAAGTTAATTAAAATATTCATTACTAAACAATCGGAACCAAACCTGAAATTCCCTGATCGGATGTGGGGTGAGACCCTGGAATGCGGCCAGTGCTGAGATAATACTCGATAGCACTTCGAACGTTGCCGACTGTTCCACTATGATGTCTTGTAGATGAATAAGATTTGTTAAAATAAGATTGTTTATTAAAATCTGGGTTCATCTTGTTGTTGGCTTGACTTGACATCTTCTTATAATAATTTTCTTTAAATAGTTTTTATATTTTATTGCACCAATAATATTGCATTATCATCAAACAATAAGGACCAATAAGATTACAAGTTAAATAGATATAAATTATTTGTTAGACCTAAATATAATATCTAATGAAAATATGCTAATCATTTAAATGTAATATTATTAATTGGTTAAATAATATAGATTAATCAGAGTGACGTAAGCAATGTGAAACTATTGGTTCAAATCATGTGGTATATAATTATTACCACATTATACCCACTCCAACTATTTTTTAATGTTATTTATGTGGGTCCATGATGTATCGTGATCTAGGATCACCCAATTTCCTTTGCTACCCACTTTTTTAATACTTCTTTTTTTGCCATATTTCTTATCAGTTTTTCCTGCTTTTAAATTCTTTTATAAACAATATCACCGATTTTAAATATTGGTTTTAGTGTTTGAGGTGACCTTAATGGCTGTTGATAGTTTCTCGTTTCATTTCTTATATCAAAAAAGTCTCTATTGTATCGTATTGAATATGGGGATGCTTTAATATTTCTATTATAGTTTATGTTTATAGTATTTTCTATATTCTGCATTACTTGATAAATATCGGATGAATTATCGGTAGATAAAATAAATGAAATAGTTTGATTTATGCGTTCAGAAATACCATTTGCAGACGGTGTATAGGGTGGTACTAAAATATGTAATATATTTCTATTTTCCAAATAATATTTGAGATCGTTGGATGTATATTGTTTGCCATTGTCCGATATTACGTACTCAGGTCTTTCATTTTCTTCCATCCAAATATCTAATGATTTTATAACTTCAAAAGTTCGAATATTTTTATAGTAAAATAATTTAGTATATCTAGAATATATATCTGTTATAGTTAATATGTATCCTGCTTCCTCGGACAAACCTGAAATATTGTTTTTTAGTCTAAATGGACCAAAAATGTCTGTTGAGATCCGTGAAAACAACTTGTTTGCGACAATACTCAATGATTTGTTTCGCTTCCTTCTATAAATCTTATATTTAATGCATGTTTTGCAACTCTTGATTATCCATGATATCTTAGATCCAAGGTTGTGTATGTATAAATGATTTTTTAGATTATAATACATCGTAGAAGTGCCTCTATGGCCTGTTAAATTGTGAATGTACTTTAAAATTTTATAGGAATTACGCACAGGAACTATTATTTGCTTTTATCGTTAATATTTAGCAGACCTTCTTTATTCCCGCAAAATCTAAGCAGTGCTCTGTCATATTCTGACTTAAGGTTATCTTGAGTGGTTAAGAGACATCTTGAGAGTTGATCCGCAGCGACATTCGAATTTCCTGAAATATGGTAAATTTTATAGTTGTACTTATTCATTATAAGCTTCCAACGGGTGATTCGAGAGGTTTCAGATTTTGCATTAAATGAACAATTATTACTATCAGTCCGGATTTCTATGTAACCTCCCTGTATAATATTATCAAAATGTATTAGTGAAAGCAATATAGCTAGATATTCCTTTTCCACTATGGTATAATTTAGTTCAGAGCCACTTAGTTTCTTGCTAAAATAGCCTATTATTCTGTCTTCTTGTAATAAAACGCTTCCAATTCCGTTTTCTGAAGCGTCACACTCAATGATAAATTTTTTATTATGGTCTGGAAAAGATAGTTTAGACGTTTTCAGTTCAGCAATTATTTTTTCCAGTTCGAGTGATGTTTCTTTATCTAGTTTGTAATATTTAGTGTCATTTTTTAACAATTCTGATATGTTACTCACTCTTTGAGAGAGTCGAGGTACAAATTTGCGATACCAGTTAAGTGTTCCAAGTAGTTTTTGTATGCTTTTTTTTGAGTTTATTTTAATACCTAATATTCTCTCACTAAGATTATTGATTTTTGGGTAGATACCATCTTTTGTTATTTTGTAACCGAGTAAATCTAATTCGGATTGGCAGAATCGAGATTTATCGAAATTGATTTTTACTGAATTTTCTTTTAGTATAGAAAGTAATTTTGTAAGAAGTAATGTATGTTCTTTCATGTTCTTACTATAGATTACGATATCATCTATATATACAAAGCAACTTTCAACATCTCTTAAAATGTGTGTTATTCTTCTTTGAAATATTTTTGGGCCAGGTTTGATGCCAAATGGCATCCTTTTATATTGCCATTGATGTCCAAGTAACATAAAAGATGTTATTTCACGGCTTGATTCAGATAATGTAAGTTGATTGAAACCGTTCCTGAGATCGACTTGACTGAAAATTGAGCTTCCTTTCATGCTTAGTAGACATTCATCAACTTCGGAATTATATATATGTCATCCTCTATGTACTGATTAATTTCTTTATAATCTACAACTAAACGCAATTCACCGTTCCTTTTTGTATAAAAAATCCCGGGCTGGAAATCTGAGCATTACTTGGCTCAATAATGTCTTCAGCTATTAATCTTTTAATTTCGAGATTTGCCGCATCGATGTACTTCATTGGTACTGAATAATGTTTATGTTTGATGGCTGGTAGATTTTTCTTAACCTTAAATGTAACGCATTGATTTTTTATCGTTTTAAAACTAGGGTTTTGTTTAATATAAAGTTTAAATACTTTTAATAAATCTTTGTCTTCAAAAATAGGTAAGCAAGCTGATTCGTAAAGAATATCATTTAGTTTTTCATCAGTTTCTTTAAACATACCTATGAATGGGACCACTTTGTTGTCTTCAAATT
>CATOQI010000088.1:25000-27500 GCA_951802705.1 Netelia virgata | reverse complement strand
CAAAATTCCACGCCCGATCGGTCCACGCGTCCGAGCAATACTATAGACGACGCGAGCGGCGTTGGACTTGTAATTTTTTTTTTTTTTTTTTTTTTTTTTTTTTTTTTTTTTTTATTCTCCGTCCCGTTCAACAGCCGGATCCTGTCGATATTCATTCTCGAACTCCCCGCGGGACACGGGTCCGCTCTTCAATTCTCGACCCGATCGGTCCACGCCTCGTTCATGCCCTCGATCGGTCCACGGGCAAAATTCCACGCCCGATCGGTCCACGCGTCGAGCAATACTATAGACGACGCGAGCGGCGTTGGACTTGTAATTTTTTTTTTTTTTTTTTTTTTTTTTTTTTTTTTTTTTATTCTCCGTCCCGTTCAACAGCCGGATCCTGTCGATATTCATTCTCGAACTCCCCGCGGGACACGGGTCCGCTCTTCAATTCTCGACCCCGATCGGTCCACGCCTCGTTTCATGCCCTCGATCGGTCCACGGGCAAAATTCCACGCCCGATCGGTCCACGCGTCCGAGCAATACTATAGACGACGCGAGCGGCGTTGGACTTGTAATTTTTTTTTTTTTTTTTTTTTTTTTTTTTTTTTTTTTTTTATTCTCCGTCCCGTTCAACAGCCGGATCCTATCGATATTCATTCTCGAACTCCCCGCGGGACACGGGTCCGCTCTTCAATTCTCGACCCCGATCGGTCCACGCCTCGTTTCATGCCCTCGATCGGTCCACGGGCGAAATTCCACGCCCGATCGGTCCACGCGTCCGAGCAATACTATAGACGACGCGAGCGGCGTTGGACTTGTAATTTTTTTTTTTTTTTTTTTTTTTTTTTTTTTTTTTTTATTCTCCGTCCCGTTCAACAGCCGGATCCTGTCGATATTCATTCTCGAACTCCCCGCGGGACACGGGTCCGCTCTTCAATTCTCGACCCCGATCGGTCCACGCCTCGTTTCATGCCCTCGATCGGTCCACGGGCAAAATTCCACGCCCGATCGGTCCACGCGTCCGAGCAATACTATAGACGACGCGAGCGGCGTTGGACTTGTAATTTTTTTTTTTTTTTTTTTTTTTTTTTTTTTTTTTTTTTTTATTCTCCGTCCCGTTCAACAGCCGGATCCTGTCGATATTCATTCTCGAACTCCCCGCGGGACACGGGTCCGCTCTTCAATTCTCGACCCCGATCGGTCCACGCCTCGTTTCATGCCCTCGATCGGTCCACGGGCAAAATTCCACGCCCGATCGGTCCACGCGTCCGAGCAATACTATAGACGACGCGAGCGGCGTTGGACTTGTAATTTTTTTTTTTTTTTTTTTTTTTTTTTTTTTTTTTTTTTATTCTCCGTCCCGTTCAACAGCCGGATCCTATCGATATTCATTCTCGAACTCCCCGCGGGACACGGGTCCGCTCTTCAATTCTCGACCCCGATCGGTCCACGCCTCGTTTCATGCCCTCGATCGGTCCACGGGCAAAATTCCACGCCCGATCGGTCCACGCGTCCGAGCAATACTATAGACGACGCGAGCGGCGTTGGACTTGTAATTTTTTTTTTTTTTTTTTTTTTTTTTTTTTTTTTTTTTTATTCTCCGTCCCGTTCAACAGCCGGATCCTGTCGATATTCATTCTCGAACTCCCCGCGGGACACGGGTCCGCTCTTCAATTCTCGACCCGATCGGTCCACGCCTCGTTTCATGCCCTCGATCGGTCCACGGGCAAAATTCCACGCCCGATCGGTCCACGCGTCCGAGCAATACTATAGACGACGCGAGCGGCGTTGGACTTGTAATTTTTTTTTTTTTTTTTTTTTTTTTTTTTTTTTTTTTTTTATTCTCCGTCCCGTTCAACAGCCGGATCCTATCGATATTCATTCTCGAACTCCCCGCGGGACACGGGTCCGCTCTTCAATTCTCGACCCCGATCGGTCCACGCCTCGTTTCATGCCCTCGATCGGTCCACGGGCAAAATTCCACGCCCGATCGGTCCACGCGTCCGAGCAATACTATAGACGACGCGAGCGGCGTTGGACTTGTAATTTTTTTTTTTTTTTTTTTTTTTTTTTTTTTTTTTTTTTTTATTCTCCGTCCCGTTCAACAGCCGGATCTATCGATATTCATTCTCGAACTCCCCGCGGGACACGGGTCCGCTCTTCAATTCTCGACCCCGATCGGTCCACGCCTCGTTTCATGCCCTCGATCGGTCCACGGGCGAAATTCCACGCCCGATCGGTCCACGCGTCCGAGCAATACTATAGACGACGCGAGCGGCGTTGGACTTGTAATTTTTTTTTTTTTTTTTTTTTTTTTTTTTTTTTTTTTTATTCTCCGTCCCGTTCAACAGCCGGATCCTGTCGATATTCATTCTCGAACTCCCCGCGGGACAACGGGTCCGCTCTTCAATTCTCGACCCCGATCGGTCCACGCCTCGTTTCATGCCCTCGATCGGTCCACGGCAAAATTCCACGCCCGATCGGTCCACGCGTCCGAGCAATACTATAGACGACG
>CATOQI010000088.1:17500-20000 GCA_951802705.1 Netelia virgata | reverse complement strand
GCAATGCAGAACAATAAAAAAGCGTACGAAAATAAAAAATATTTTAATGGGCAATGGAAGAGGGACGCTGACGCGCCTGTCCATGTGTTACCGAAAAAATATCCAATATTCGTGTTACTATAAAAATTGTGGAGGCCGGTGTTTTCGGCCACACCGTTCCTGCCCCCCCGTGCCCCCTTTTAGCGAAGGCGGCGACGCGGGGCGTGTGGGGATGGGGTTTTCGATCTCACGCGAGATGCCTTCTCAATTAGTCACGAATTTCGAACGAGGGTGTCGGAAGGCGCGAGAGTGGAGAAAAAGAGATGAGGAGGAAGGAGAGGAAGAGAGGGAACGGCGTTTGTGACGAAGTGCGATGCGGTCCCTCGAGACTGCGTCGCCGCGCGCGCGGCGTGCCCCGCCCTCCTCCCCTCGCTCATAAAACACTTTCCTTCCAAAGACAACTCCGGAGGCCAGTCAAAATGGTGGAAAAAAGTTGTTTGCGCGAGTCTGGGCAGCCTATATACCAATATAACGGAGAACAGGAGAGCGTCGGAGAAGAGAGGCGGAAAGAGAGAAAAAGAGTCGTCTCTCACCGGGACGACGAATTATCTCCTCTATTTGCTGATCGGGCGATCGCTCTCGAAACCGTTGATTATTGAGAGGAGAGGAATTCTCGTGGCAAAAATCTTGTCAGAGTCTTCCGAGGCTTTTAAATGAAATTTCGCCCAGAATCGTGGTTGCACGCGCGCATACACGAATTTGAACGGTATCGGTGCTTGTTTATAAACTCTGTTGATATTTATATCCGATGTTTAACAAAAAATCCGACCACTTATCGATTGGCCTCGTTGTCGCGGTCACGTGACTCTCATGAACAACGATGATCGTGTCGCGCCTAACGGTGCGACCGTTCGGAGTGTGTGAGAATATCATCTCTGACTGACGGCTCGCGAGAACGCGCGTCTCGTACGCGGACTCGCGAAACATTTTGTCACGGCGAATTCGGGGGTCGCTCAATGCGCGCTCGTTCCCGTTGAGATTGTGTTGATAAAGCTGTGTTTTAAAGAAAAATGAAAAAACCATACGATTACCCTGAACGGTGGATCACTTGGCTCGTGGGTCGATGAAGAACGCAGCTAATTGCGCGTCAACTTGTGAACTGCAGGACACATGAACATCGACATTTCGAACGCACATTGCGGTTCTCGGATACAATTCCCGGACCACGCCTGGCTGAGGGTCGTTTTACGCATAAAGACTGCTTATATTTTTATATTATAAAGCGAACTTTGTGGACGCTCGTCGAGGGGCGCCCGGCAACGCGGCCGAAGAAGCGCGCTCCCTCGGCGTCGTCTTAAATGATATTTTCGGCGAACGATTGAAATTGTGGATTGTGGGCAAGCCGAAAAAGGGGAAGGGCCCCGGACATATCTTCATCATATGTGTGATAAGAGTGTTTGTGCCGAAGTGACTTTGCAGAGCAACATCGTTAGAACGCGAATTGAAATTTTTTTGCGATATATAATAATATGGCATTTTTCATCCGTTGTGCATAGCAAAGCGCGCGCGCGCAGTCTCTCTTAACGAGAGACGGATCTGCCTTCCGGGCGAAGCCCCCGCCCACTCCCACGTTTCTTTCAGAAGCCGTCAAGCGATGCCCGTTTCGGATTATATATTATTGGCGCATTAAAGTGTAAAAAGCTTTCTGTTGCTGCATGTATCCGGCCATCGTGTCAACGAGATTATCGAAGATTTTGAGATATTTGCGTCGTACCGAGTTTGCGGATGCGTGTGCGTGGCGAGTAAAGCCAAGAGCCGGAGAGACGATTCTCGCTCTCGTTCTACACAAACCGCACGGCCGGTCGATCGGGTCCATGGGCTACTTGTAGTTTGAAAGGACAGATGCGACTGCGTAGCCGTGTCGCGGTGTTGTTGGGTTGTTTATAATATTCAACCAGCAGAGAAAAGAACGACGACGGAGAAATCATTCGAACGATCTCTTTTTCCCTGGCTCTCATCTCGCCACGAGAGTAGTGTCGTGTGTCGTCGTCGTGGTGGTGTGCGTACGCGCCACACACCACACACTCACACACAGACAACACCACCATGCAATACGCGTTGATCTCGGTCGCCGGCGTGTATAAATCGAACACTTGAAGTAATCTCAGTCTAATTGACTTGACGACCTCAGAGCAGGCGAGACTACCCGCTGAATTTAAGCATATTACTAAGCGGAGGAAAAGAAACTAACCAGGATTTCCTTAGTAGCGGCGAGCGAACAGGAATGAGCCCAGCACTGAATCCCGCGGCATTGTCGCTGGGAAATGTAGTGTTCGGGAGGATCCACTCATCCCGAGGCGTATGCCCGAGTCCAAGTCCATCTTGAATGGGGCCAATTACCCGTAGAGGGTGCCAGGCCCGTAGTGACCGGGAAGCGCTTCGGGAGGATCTCTCCTTAGAGTCGGGTTGCTTGAGAGTGCAGCTCTAAGTGGGTGGTAAACTCCATCTAAGGCTAAATATG
>CATOQI010000088.1:0-12500 GCA_951802705.1 Netelia virgata | reverse complement strand
CGCGAGCGGCGTTGGACTTGTAATTTTTTTTTTTTTTTTTTTTTTTTTTTTTTTTTTTTTTTATTCTCCGTCCCGTTCAACAGCCGGATCCTGTCGATATTCATTCTCGAACTCCCCGCGGGACACGGGTCCGCTCTTCAATTCTCGACCCCGATCGGTCCACGCCTCGTTTCATGCCCTCGATCGGTCCACGGGCAAAATTCCACGCCCGATCGGTCCACGCGTCCGAGCAATACTATAGACGACGCGAGCGGCGTTGGACTTGTAATTTTTTTTTTTTTTTTTTTTTTTTTTTTTTTTTTTTTTTTATTCTCCGTCCCGTTCAACAGCCGGATCCTATCGATATTCATTCTCGAACTCCCCGCGGGACACGGGTCCGCTCTTCAATTCTCGACCCCGATCGGTCCACGCCTCGTTTCATGCCCTCGATCGGTCCACGGGCGAAATTCCACGCCCGATCGGTCCACGCGTCCGAGCAATACTATAGACGACGCGAGCGGCGTTGGACTTGTAATTTTTTTTTTTTTTTTTTTTTTTTTTTTTTTTTTTTTTTATTCTCCGTCCCGTTCAACAGCCGGATCCTGTCGATATTCATTCTCGAACTCCCCGCGGGACACGGGTCCGCTCTTCAATTCTCGACCCGATCGGTCCACGCCTCGTTTCATGCCTCGATCGGTCCACGGGCAAAATTCCACGCCCGATCGGTCCACGCGTCCGAGCAATCCTATAGACGACGCGAGCGGCGTTGGACTTGTAATTTTTTTTTTTTTTTTTTTTTTTTTTTTTTTTTTTTTTTTTATTCTCCGTCCCGTTCAACAGCCGGATCCTGTCGATATTCATTCTCGAACTCCCCGCGGGACACGGGTCCGCTCTTCAATTCTCGACCCCGATCGGTCCACGCCTCGTTTCATGCCCTCGATCGGTCCACGGGCAAAATTCCACGCCCGATCGGTCCACGCGTCCGAGCAATACTATAGACGACGCGAGCGGCGTTGGACTTGTAATTTTTTTTTTTTTTTTTTTTTTTTTTTTTTTTTTTTTTTTTATTCTCCGTCCCGTTCAACAGCCGGATCCTGTCGATATTCATTCTCGAACTCCCCGCGGGACACGGGTCCGCTCTTCAATTCTCGACCCCGATCGGTCCACGCCTCGTTTCATGCCCTCGATCGGTCCACGGGCAAAATTCCACGCCCGATCGGTCCACGCGTCCGAGCAATACTATAGACGACGCGAGCGGCGTTGGACTTGTAATTTTTTTTTTTTTTTTTTTTTTTTTTTTTTTTTTTTTTTATTCTCCGTCCCGTTCAACAGCCGGATCCTATCGATATTCATTCTCGAACTCCCCGCGGGACACGGGTCCGCTCTTCAATTCTCGACCCCGATCGGTCCACGCCTCGTTTCATGCCCTCGATCGGTCCACGGGCAAAATTCCACGCCCGATCGGTCCACGCGTCCGAGCAATACTATAGACGACGCCGAGCGGCGTTGGACTTGTAATTTTTTTTTTTTTTTTTTTTTTTTTTTTTTTTTTTTTTATTCTCCGTCCCGTTCAACAGCCGGATCCTGTCGATATTCATTCTCGAACTCCCCGCGGGACACGGGTCCGCTCTTCAATTCTCGACCCCGATCGGTCCACGCCTCGTTTCATGCCCTCGATCGGTCCACGGGCAAAATTCCACGCCCGATCGGTCCACGCGTCCGAGCAATACTATAGACGACGCGAGCGGCGTTGGACTTGTAATTTTTTTTTTTTTTTTTTTTTTTTTTTTTTTTTTTTTTTTTTATTCTCCGTCCCGTTCAACAGCCGGATCCTATCGATATTCATTCTCGAACTCCCCGCGGGACACGGGTCCGCTCTTCAATTCTCGACCCCGATCGGTCCACGCCTCGTTTCATGCCCTCGATCGGTCCACGGGCAAAATTCCACGCCCGATCGGTCCACGCGTCCGAGCAATACTATAGACGACGCGAGCGGCGTTGGACTTGTAATTTTTTTTTTTTTTTTTTTTTTTTTTTTTTTTTTTTTTTTATTCTCCGTCCCGTTCAACAGCCGGATCCTATCGATATTCATTCTCGAACTCCCCGCGGGACACGGGTCCGCTCTTCAATTCTCGACCCCGATCGGTCCACGCCTCGTTTCATGCCCTCGATCGGTCCACGGGCGAAATTCCACGCCCGATCGGTCCACGCGTCCGAGCAATACTATAGACGACGCGAGCGGCGTTGGACTTGTAATTTTTTTTTTTTTTTTTTTTTTTTTTTTTTTTTTTTTTTTATTCTCCGTCCCGTTCAACAGCCGGATCCTGTCGATATTCATTCTCGAACTCCCCGCGGGACACGGGTCCGCTCTTCAATTCTCGACCCCGATCGGTCCACGCCTCGTTTCATGCCCTCGATCGGTCCACGGGCAAAATTCCACGCCCGATCGGTCCACGCGTCCGAGCAATACTATAGACGACGCGAGCGGCGTTGGACTTGTAATTTTTTTTTTTTTTTTTTTTTTTTTTTTTTTTTTTTTTTTATTCTCCGTCCCGTTCAACAGCCGGATCCTATCGATATTCATTCTCGAACTCCCCGCGGGACACGGGTCCGCTCTTCAATTCTCGACCCCGATCGGTCCACGCCTCGTTTCATGCCCTCGATCGGTCCACGGGCAAAATTCCACGCCCGATCGGTCCACGCGTCCGAGCAATACTATAGACGACGCGAGCGGCGTTGGACTTGTAATTTTTTTTTTTTTTTTTTTTTTTTTTTTTTTTTTTTTTTTTTATTCTCCGTCCCGTTCAACAGCCGGATCCTGTCGATATTCATTCTCGAACTCCCCGCGGGACACGGGTCCGCTCTTCAATTCTCGACCCCGATCGGTCCACGCCTCGTTTCATGCCCTCGATCGGTCCACGGGCAAAATTCCACGCCCGATCGGTCCACGCGTCCGAGCAATACTATAGACGACGCGAGCGGCGTTGGACTTGTAATTTTTTTTTTTTTTTTTTTTTTTTTTTTTTTTTTTTTTTATTCTCCGTCCCGTTCAACAGCCGGATCCTATCGATATTCATTCTCGAACTCCCGCGGGACACGGGTCCGCTCTTCAATTCTCGACCCCGATCGGTCCACGCCTCGTTTCATGCCCTCGATCGGTCCACGGGCAAAATTCCACGCCCGATCGGTCCACGCGTCCGAGCAATACTATAGACGACGCGAGCGGCGTTGGACTTGTAATTTTTTTTTTTTTTTTTTTTTTTTTTTTTTTTTTTTTTTTATTCTCCGTCCCGTTCAACAGCCGGATCCTGTCGATATTCATTCTCGAACTCCCCGCGGGACACGGGTCCGCTCTTCAATTCTCGACCCCGATCGGTCCACGCCTCGTTTCATGCCCTCGATCGGTCCACGGGCAAAATTCCACGCCCGATCGGTCCACGCGTCCGAGCAATACTATAGACGACGCGAGCGGCGTTGGACTTGTAATTTTTTTTTTTTTTTTTTTTTTTTTTTTTTTTTTTTTTTTATTCTCCGTCCCGTTCAACAGCCGGATCCTGTCGATATTCATTCTCGAACTCCCCGCGGGACACGGGTCCGCTCTTCAATTCTCGACCCCGATCGGTCCACGCCTCGTTTCATGCCCTCGATCGGTCCACGGCGAAATTCCACGCCCGATCGGTCCACGCGTCCGAGCAATACTATAGACGACGCGAGCGGCGTTGGACTTGTAATTTTTTTTTTTTTTTTTTTTTTTTTTTTTTTTTTTTTTATTCTCCGTCCCGTTCAACAGCCGGATCCTGTCGATATTCATTCTCGAACTCCCCGCGGGACACGGGTCCGCTCTTCAATTCTCGACCCCGATCGGTCCACGCCTCGTTTCATGCCCTCGATCGGTCCACGGGCAAAATTCCACGCCCGATCGGTCCACGCGTCCGAGCAATCCTATAGACGACGCGAGCGGCGTTGGACTTGTAATTTTTTTTTTTTTTTTTTTTTTTTTTTTTTTTTTTTTTTTATTCTCCGTCCCGTTCAACAGCCGGATCCTGTCGATATTCATTCTCGAACTCCCCGCGGGACACGGGTCCGCTCTTCAATTCTCGACCCCGATCGGTCCACGCCTCGTTTCATGCCCTCGATCGGTCCACGGGCAAAATTCCACGCCCGATCGGTCCACGCGTCCGAGCAATACTATAGACGACGCGAGCGGCGTTGGACTTGTAATTTTTTTTTTTTTTTTTTTTTTTTTTTTTTTTTTTTTTTTTATTCTCCGTCCCGTTCAACAGCCGGATCCTGTCGATATTCATTCTCGAACTCCCCGCGGGACACGGGTCCGCTCTTCAATTCTCGACCCCGATCGGTCCACGCCTCGTTTCATGCCCTCGATCGGTCCACGGGCAAAATTCCACGCCCGATCGGTCCACGCGTCCGAGCAATACTATAGACGACGCGAGCGGCGTTGGACTTGTAATTTTTTTTTTTTTTTTTTTTTTTTTTTTTTTTTTTTTTTTTATTCTCCGTCCCGTTCAACAGCCGGATCCTGTCGATATTCATTCTCGAACTCCCCGCGGGACACGGGTCCGCTCTTCAATTCTCGACCCCGATCGGTCCACGCCTCGTTTCATGCCCTCGATCGGTCCACGGGCAAAATTCCACGCCCGATCGGTCCACGCGTCCGAGCAATACTATAGACGACGCGAGCGGCGTTGGACTTGTAATTTTTTTTTTTTTTTTTTTTTTTTTTTTTTTTTTTTTTTTTATTCTCCGTCCCGTTCAACAGCCGGATCCTATCGATATTCATTCTCGAACTCCCCGCGGGACACGGGTCCGCTCTTCAATTCTCGACCCCGATCGGTCCACGCCTCGTTTCATGCCCTCGATCGGTCCACGGGCAAAATTCCACGCCCGATCGGTCCACGCGTCCGAGCAATACTATAGACGACGCGAGCGGCGTTGGACTTGTAATTTTTTTTTTTTTTTTTTTTTTTTTTTTTTTTTTTTTTTTATTCTCCGTCCGTTCAACAGCCGGATCCTATCGATATTCATTCTCGAACTCCCCGCGGGACACGGGTCCGCTCTTCAATTCTCGACCCCGATCGGTCCACGCCTCGTTTCATGCCCTCGATCGGTCCACGGGCGAAATTCCACGCCCGATCGGTCCACGCGTCCGAGCAATACTATAGACGACGCGAGCGGCGTTGGACTTGTAATTTTTTTTTTTTTTTTTTTTTTTTTTTTTTTTTTTTTTATTCTCCGTCCCGTTCAACAGCCGGATCCTGTCGATATTCATTCTCGAACTCCCCGCGGGACACGGGTCCGCTCTTCAATTCTCGACCCCGATCGGTCCACGCCTCGTTTCATGCCCTCGATCGGTCCACGGGCAAAATTCCACGCCCGATCGGTCCACGCGTCCGAGCAATACTATAGACGACGCGAGCGGCGTTGGACTTGTAATTTTTTTTTTTTTTTTTTTTTTTTTTTTTTTTTTTTTTTTATTCTCCGTCCCGTTCAACAGCCGGATCCTATCGATATTCATTCTCGAACTCCCCGCGGGACACGGGTCCGCTCTTCAATTCTCGACCCCGATCGGTCCACGCCTCGTTTCATGCCCTCGATCGGTCCACGGGCAAAATTCCACGCCCGATCGGTCCACGCGTCCGAGCAATACTATAGACGACGCGAGCGGCGTTGGACTTGTAATTTTTTTTTTTTTTTTTTTTTTTTTTTTTTTTTTTTTTTTTATTCTCCGTCCCGTTCAACAGCCGGATCCTGTCGATATTCATTCTCGAACTCCCCGCGGGACACGGGTCCGCTCTTCAATTCTCGACCCCGATCGGTCCACGCCTCGTTTCATGCCCTCGATCGGTCCACGGGCAAAATTCCACGCCCGATCGGTCCACGCGTCCGAGCAATCCTATAGACGACGCGAGCGGCGTTGGACTTGTAATTTTTTTTTTTTTTTTTTTTTTTTTTTTTTTTTTTTTTTTTATTCTCCGTCCCGTTCAACAGCCGGATCCTGTCGATATTCATTCTCGAACTCCCCGCGGGACACGGGTCCGCTCTTCAATTCTCGACCCCGATCGGTCCACGCCTCGTTTCATGCCCTCGATCGGTCCACGGGCAAAATTCCACGCCCGATCGGTCCACGCGTCCGAGCAATACTATAGACGACGCGAGCGGCGTTGGACTTGTAATTTTTTTTTTTTTTTTTTTTTTTTTTTTTTTTTTTTTTTTATTCTCCGTCCCGTTCAACAGCCGGATCCTGTCGATATTCATTCTCGAACTCCCCGCGGGACACGGGTCCGCTCTTCAATTCTCGACCCCGATCGGTCCACGCCTCGTTTCATGCCCTCGATCGGTCCACGGGCAAAATTCCACGCCCGATCGGTCCACGCGTCCGAGCAATACTATAGACGACGCGAGCGGCGTTGGACTTGTAATTTTTTTTTTTTTTTTTTTTTTTTTTTTTTTTTTTTTTTTATTCTCCGTCCCGTTCAACAGCCGGATCCTGTCGATATTCATTCTCGAACTCCCCGCGGGACACGGGTCCGCTCTTCAATTCTCGACCCCGATCGGTCCACGCCTCGTTTCATGCCCTCGATCGGTCCACGGGCAAAATTCCACGCCCGATCGGTCCACGCGTCCGAGCAATACTATAGACGACGCGAGCGGCGTTGGACTTGTAATTTTTTTTTTTTTTTTTTTTTTTTTTTTTTTTTTTTTTTTATTCTCCGTCCCGTTCAACAGCCGGATCCTATCGATATTCATTCTCGAACTCCCCGCGGGACACGGGTCCGCTCTTCAATTCTCGACCCCGATCGGTCCACGCCTCGTTTCATGCCCTCGATCGGTCCACGGGCAAAATTCCACGCCCGATCGGTCCACGCGTCCGAGCAATACTATAGACGACGCGAGCGGCGTTGGACTTGTAATTTTTTTTTTTTTTTTTTTTTTTTTTTTTTTTTTTTTTTATTCTCCGTCCCGTTCAACAGCCGGATCCTATCGATATTCATTCTCGAACTCCCCGCGGGACACGGGTCCGCTCTTCAATTCTCGACCCCGATCGGTCCACGCCTCGTTTCATGCCCTCGATCGGTCCACGGGCGAAATTCCACGCCCGATCGGTCCACGCGTCCGAGCAATACTATAGACGACGCGAGCGGCGTTGGACTTGTAATTTTTTTTTTTTTTTTTTTTTTTTTTTTTTTTTTTTTTTTATTCTCCGTCCCGTTCAACAGCCGGATCCTGTCGATATTCATTCTCGAACTCCCCGCGGGACACGGGTCCGCTCTTCAATTCTCGACCCCGATCGGTCCACGCCTCGTTTCATGCCCTCGATCGGTCCACGGGCAAAATTCCACGCCCGATCGGTCCACGCGTCCGAGCAATACTATAGACGACGCGAGCGGCGTTGGACTTGTAATTTTTTTTTTTTTTTTTTTTTTTTTTTTTTTTTTTTTTTTTATTCTCCGTCCCGTTCAACAGCCGGATCCTATCGATATTCATTCTCGAACTCCCCGCGGGACACGGGTCCGCTCTTCAATTCTCGACCCCGATCGGTCCACGCCTCGTTTCATGCCCTCGATCGGTCCACGGGCAAAATTCCACGCCCGATCGGTCCACGCGTCCGAGCAATACTATAGACGACGCGAGCGGCGTTGGACTTGTAATTTTTTTTTTTTTTTTTTTTTTTTTTTTTTTTTTTTTTTATTCTCCGTCCCGTTCAACAGCCGGATCCTGTCGATATTCATTCTCGAACTCCCCGCGGGACACGGGTCCGCTCTTCAATTCTCGACCCCGATCGGTCCACGCCTCGTTTCATGCCCTCGATCGGTCCACGGGCAAAATTCCACGCCCGATCGGTCCACGCGTCCGAGCAATACTATAGACGACGCGAGCGGCGTTGGACTTGTAATTTTTTTTTTTTTTTTTTTTTTTTTTTTTTTTTTTTTTTTATTCTCCGTCCCGTTCAACAGCCGGATCCTATCGATATTCATTCTCGAACTCCCCGCGGGACACGGGTCCGCTCTTCAATTCTCGACCCCGATCGGTCCACGCCTCGTTTCATGCCCTCGATCGGTCCACGGGCAAAATTCCACGCCCGATCGGTCCACGCGTCCGAGCAATACTATAGACGACGCGAGCGGCGTTGGACTTGTAATTTTTTTTTTTTTTTTTTTTTTTTTTTTTTTTTTTTTTATTCTCCGTCCCGTTCAACAGCCGGATCCTGTCGATATTCATTCTCGAACTCCCCGCGGGACACGGGTCCGCTCTTCAATTCTCGACCCCGATCGGTCCACGCCTCGTTTCATGCCCTCGATCGGTCCACGGGCAAAATTCCACGCCCGATCGGTCCACGCGTCCGAGCAATACTATAGACGACGCGAGCGGCGTTGGACTTGTAATTTTTTTTTTTTTTTTTTTTTTTTTTTTTTTTTTTTTTATTCTCCGTCCCGTTCAACAGCCGGATCCTGTCGATATTCATTCTCGAACTCCCCGCGGGACACGGGTCCGCTCTTCAATTCTCGACCCCGATCGGTCCACGCCTCGTTTCATGCCCTCGATCGGTCCACGGGCAAAATTCCACGCCCGATCGGTCCACGCGTCCGAGCAATCCTATAGACGACGCGAGCGGCGTTGGACTTGTAATTTTTTTTTTTTTTTTTTTTTTTTTTTTTTTTTTTTTTTTTATTCTCCGTCCCGTTCAACAGCCGGATCCTGTCGATATTCATTCTCGAACTCCCCGCGGGACACGGGTCCGCTCTTCAATTCTCGACCCCGATCGGTCCACGCCTCGTTTCATGCCCTCGATCGGTCCACGGGCAAAATTCCACGCCCGATCGGTCCACGCGTCCGAGCAATACTATAGACGACGCGAGCGGCGTTGGACTTGTAATTTTTTTTTTTTTTTTTTTTTTTTTTTTTTTTTTTTTTTTTATTCTCCGTCCCGTTCAACAGCCGGATCCTATCGATATTCATTCTCGAACTCCCCGCGGACACGGGTCCGCTCTTCAATTCTCGACCCCGATCGGTCCACGCCTCGTTTCATGCCCTCGATCGGTCCACGGGCAAAATTCCACGCCCGATCGGTCCACGCGTCCGAGCAATACTATAGACGACGCGAGCGGCGTTGGACTTGTAATTTTTTTTTTTTTTTTTTTTTTTTTTTTTTTTTTTTTTTATTCTCCGTCCCGTTCAACAGCCGGATCCTATCGATATTCATTCTCGAACTCCCCGCGGGACACGGGTCCGCTCTTCAATTCTCGACCCCGATCGGTCCACGCCTCGTTTCATGCCCTCGATCGGTCCACGGGCAAAATTCCACGCCCGATCGGTCCACGCGTCCGAGCAATACTATAGACGACGCGAGCGGCGTTGGACTTGTAATTTTTTTTTTTTTTTTTTTTTTTTTTTTTTTTTTTTTTTTATTCTCCGTCCCGTTCAACAGCCGGATCCTGTCGATATTCATTCTCGAACTCCCCGCGGGACACGGGTCCGCTCTTCAATTCTCGACCCCGATCGGTCCCACGCCTCGTTTCATGCCCTCGATCGGTCCACGGGCAAAATTCCACGCCCGATCGGTCCACGCGTCCGAGCAATACTATAGACGACGCGAGCGGCGTTGGACTTGTAATTTTTTTTTTTTTTTTTTTTTTTTTTTTTTTTTTTTTTATTCTCCGTCCCGTTCAACAGCCGGATCCTGTCGATATTCATTCTCGAACTCCCCGCGGGACACGGGTCCGCTCTTCAATTCTCGACCCCGATCGGTCCACGCCTCGTTTCATGCCCTCGATCGGTCCACGGGCAAAATTCCACGCCCGATCGGTCCACGCGTCCGAGCAATACTATAGACGACGCGAGCGGCGTTGGACTTGTAATTTTTTTTTTTTTTTTTTTTTTTTTTTTTTTATTTTTTTTATTCTCCGTCCCGTTCAACAGCCGGATCCTATCGATATTCATTCTCGAACTCCCCGCGGGACACGGGTCCGCTCTTCAATTCTCGACCCCGATCGGTCCACGCCTCGTTTCATGCCCTCGATCGGTCCACGGGCAAAATTCCACGCCCGATCGGTCCACGCGTCCGAGCAATACTATAGACGACGCGAGCGGCGTTGGACTTGTAATTTTTTTTTTTTTTTTTTTTTTTTTTTTTTTTTTTTTTTATTCTCCGTCCCGTTCAACAGCCGGATCCTATCGATATTCATTCTCGAACTCCCCGCGGGACACGGGTCCGCTCTTCAATTCTCGACCCCGATCGGTCCACGCCTCGTTTCATGCCCTCGATCGGTCCACGGGCAAAATTCCACGCCCGATCGGTCCACGCGTCCGAGCAATACTATAGACGACGCGAGCGGCGTTGGACTTGTAATTTTTTTTTTTTTTTTTTTTTTTTTTTTTTTTTTTTTTTTTATTCTCCGTCCCGTTCAACAGCCGGATCCTATCGATATTCATTCTCGAACTCCCCGCGGGACACGGGTCCGCTCTTCAATTCTCGACCCCGATCGGTCCACGCCTCGTTTCATGCCCTCGATCGGTCCACGGGCAAAATTCCACGCCCGATCGGTCCACGCGTCCGAGCAATACTATAGACGACGCGAGCGGCGTTGGACTTGTAATTTTTTTTTTTTTTTTTTTTTTTTTTTTTTTTTTTTTTTTATTCTCCGTCCCGTTCAACAGCCGGATCCTGTCGATATTCATTCTCGAACTCCCCGCGGGACACGGGTCCGCTCTTCAATTCTCGACCCCGATCGGTCCACGCCTCGTTTCATGCCCTCGATCGGTCCACGGGCAAAATTCCACGCCCGATCGGTCCACGCGTCCGAGCAATACTATAGACGACGCGAGCGGCGTTGGACTTGTAATTTTTTTTTTTTTTTTTTTTTTTTTTTTTTTTTTTTTTTTATTCTCCGTCCCGTTCAACAGCCGGATCCTGTCGATATTCATTCTCGAACTCCCCGCGGGACACGGGTCCGCTCTTCAATTCTCGACCCCGATCGGTCCACGCCTCGTTTCATGCCCTCGATCGGTCCACGGGCAAAATTCCACGCCCGATCGGTCCACGCGTCCGAGCAATACTATAGACGACGCGAGCGGCGTTGGACTTGTAATTTTTTTTTTTTTTTTTTTTTTTTTTTTTTTATTTTTTTTATTCTCCGTCCCGTTCAACAGCCGGATCCTATCGATATTCATTCTCGAACTCCCCGCGGGACACGGGTCCGCTCTTCAATTCTCGACCCCGATCGGTCCACGCCTCGTTTCATGCCCTCGATCGGTCCACGGGCAAAATTCCACGCCCGATCGGTCCACGCGTCCGAGCAATACTATAGACGACGCGAGCGGCGTTGGACTTGTAATTTTTTTTTTTTTTTTTTTTTTTTTTTTTTTTTTTTTTTTATTCTCCGTCCCGTTCAACAGCCGGATCCTGTCGATATTCATTCTCGAACTCCCCGCGGGACACGGGTCCGCTCTTCAATTCTCGACCCCGATCGGTCCACGCCTCGTTTCATGCCCTCGATCGGTCCACGGGCAAAATTCCACGCCCGATCGGTCCACGCGTCCGAGCAATACTATAGACGACGCGAGCGGCGTTGGACTTGTAATTTTTTTTTTTTTTTTTTTTTTTTTTTTTTTTTTTTTTTATTCTCCGTCCCGTTCAACAGCCGGATCCTATCGATATTCATTCTCGAACTCCCCGCGGGACACGGGTCCGCTCTTCAATTCTCGACCCCGATCGGTCCACGCCTCGTTTCATGCCCTCGATCGGTCCACGGGCAAAATTCCACGCCCGATCGGTCCACGCGTCCGAGCAATACTATAGACGACGCGAGCGGCGTTGGACTTGTAATTTTTTTTTTTTTTTTTTTTTTTTTTTTTTTTTTTTTTTATTCTCCGTCCCGTTCAACAGCCGGATCCTGTCGATATTCATTCTCGAACTCCCCGCGGGACACGGGTCCGCTCTTCAATTCTCGACCCCGATCGGTCCACGCCTCGTTTCATGCCCTCGATCGGTCCACGGGCAAAATTCCACGCCCGATCGGTCCACGCGTCCGAGCAATACTATAGACGACGCGAGCGGCGTTGGACTTGTAATTTTTTTTTTTTTTTTTTTTTTTTTTTTTTTTTTTTTTATTCTCCGTCCCGTTCAACAGCCGGATCCTATCGATATTCATTCTCGAACTCCCCGCGGGACACGGGTCCGCTCTTCAATTCTCGACCCCGATCGGTCCACGCCTCGTTTCATGCCCTCGATCGGTCCACGGGCAAAATTCCACGCCCGATCGGTCCACGCGTCCGAGCAATACTATAGACGACGCGAGCGGCGTTGGACTTGTAATTTTTTTTTTTTTTTTTTTTTTTTTTTTTTTTTTTTTTTTATTCTCCGTCCCGTTCAACAGCCGGATCCTGTCGATATTCATTCTCGAACTCCCCGCGGGACACGGGTCCGCTCTTCAATTCTCGACCCCGATCGGTCCACGCCTCGTTTCATGCCCTCGATCGGTCCACGGGCAAAATTCCACGCCCGA